>JAJJMA010339951.1:0-34345 GCA_023529015.1 Papaver nudicaule
ATGAGGGGTGGCTTGTTGAGTATGGGATGAAGTGTGGGGATGAGGGGAGGCTTGTTGAGTATGGGATGAAGTGTGGTGATGAGGGGTGGCTTGTTGATAGTTGTTTGGGTTAGGATTACGGTTGAAAGGAGACCGAGCGTTAGAAGGAGTGGAGTTTTGAGAGCTATCACCATCATCCAAGTCGAAATTATCACCTCGATGACGAAATGCACTCAATTGAGAGCGTAGAAGTTTGTACTCATCCCCAAATGCAAAGATCTTCTTTTCACGCTTATAATACCCTTCTCTTGCAAGCATACACTACAAAAATCAAATTTGAAGTTAGTATAAAGCAATTTCAAATGATTTAGAAATTTGTCGAGCAAACAACTTACTAAGTTCTTGTAATCCATATCCGGATTTTGTGTATGAACCTCCTCTAAATCATTTAGAAATTTGTCGACCTCGCACTTAATGATACTAAATCTACCGGAAACGCATTTTCGCTTGTGAGGATTTCCTTCCATCAATCTAACAAATTCATCAAGAACAAGTGGCCAAAAATTTTGTTTTCTACCTCCTTTCCAATTTCCACCCTTCTCATACTTAATATATGCATTCACAATAGCTAAATCTTCGGTTTTGTTATAATGTTTGGCCATTTTGAAGAAGAAGATGATGAATTGAAGAAGAAGAAGAAGAAGAAGAAGAAGAAGAAGAAGAAGAAAATCAATATGATGATGATTTGAAGTAGGTTTGAGAAGAAGTAAATCAATATGATGCTTTTAGGTGATTTGAGAAGAAGAAAACCAAGTTTGCTTATATAGGAGTAGCCAAAACACAACAAAACAAAAAAAATAGCCGTTACATGTTTGAATTCCTTAATCCAAAGGCTGTAATCGACTATCCGTTGGCAGATTGCGAGATCTAGCCATTGATTTTCTCGGCGGGAATTGGATTTCCGTCTCTTGCGGGAATTGGATTTCCGTAAAGAATTGGTTTCTTCACAGGAGATTGTTCCTTTGCTCAAACACAATGGTTCCTTTGCTCAAATATTTCATTATTCAAACACAATGGTATCTAAGTTACAATGGTCTTGAAGTATCAATTTTGAAGTATGTATATCTAGGTCTTGAAGTATGGAATAACAATTAAGATATTTTTTCCCAAATCACATTTTCATTAAACTTCGAACATAAACATACTAATTGAAACTAACACATAAAACTTGGAACATAAACATACTAATTGAAACTAACACTAAATAAAACTTGGAACATAAACATACTAATCAAGGTTGATTACTTCATCATTGTCCGAATCATAAATGGTTTGGACTCCAACTCTCTTTCCCCTTTTCTTCAAAATTCTTCTTTTTCGTTCTTGATAATAATCTTGTTGAGTCGGATCCATGTTAGCAACATCCATATCTATTATAATTGTCTCTTCTTCCTCTTCGGATTGGTAAAAATCCATTGGGTTTTTTTCTTCAAGATTCACAAATGCGGCTTGTTGAAAGTTGTTTTTCCTTTCTTCTTTTCTTGCTAGCATCTTCATGTAATACCCAAGTATTGATTTTTGTTCTTCGTCAATTTCAATACTCTCTTCTTCTTCTTCTACCTTTATAGGTCTTGAAGAACTTGCTCCCCTTGAAAAACTTGATCCATTCCTAACGATTCCCGCTTCCCGATCTTTTCTTGCATTTTCTTCTTGTTTAGCCTTTTTCATTCCAATTGGTCTTGCCATCTCCTTGTATTTCCAATAACGTTGTCCATTAGGTAGAATTTCGACACCATCAACTAATTCACCGGGAACATGACCGTTTTGGCTAGGATCACCAATATTTTGCTCATTAGTTAATTCATAATCATATCCGGGGAGAGTTTTTCTTAAAACTTCGTAGCACGCATCAAACTTGAATAGAGCTTTGTGGGCATACATAAATTGATCTCGACCTTCTCGGACCTAAACAAGAAGAGTAGTAGTAAAAACGTTAGTATGCTTTCTAATTAAAAACTATTACGACTAACATTATGGGAAATATTTAATAGCTTACCAAGTCTTCATGTGATGCGCCACTTCTATGTTGTCGGTAAATACGGCCAAGAATTCCAACATACTCCACAACTTCTTTTCGAATGTGATTTTGCCATCGATTTTGAATCGAACGTTCATCTCTTTCATTAGGATTTCCTGTACATCTCTTAAAAAATGCAAAAAAAATTCCCCAAAATTGAGATCCATTTTGTGCGGCACCAACGGTTCCATCGCATGATACAAAAATAAAACAATTGGTAATGGCAAGATCTTCCTCAGGAGTGAATTTCTTAGCCACCATTTTGATTTGGTGATGAAAAAAATTTGAAAATTTGAAGGGAGAAAGAAAGAATCAATAGAAACAAGATTGATTGGGGTGGATTTGTCAAAGAGAGTGAATTTTCTTATATATAAGAGATCCCAACGGCTATTTTTTTTGAATTTTGAAAAAAAGAGTCGTTGGGGATCTGACGGTCATGAAAAAATAGAAAGATGGATGGTTAGATGTTGAGGTGTAGAGGGGGTGTAAGGAAAAAAAGGTCAAACGGTATTATTTATGGGACGGAAATCCAATTCCCGCATGAATTCTGGGCGGAAATTGGATTTCCGTAAAAAGTTTTCTGCGGAAATTGGATTTCCGCCCTGCGGGAATTGGATTTCCGCATCGCTTTATTTCTATTGCCTGCTACGGATTGGTAGCAGGCAATAGAAAAGTCTACCAATTTCTCTATTGAATAGAGAAATTTAGCACCATAGTAGTTGCATTTCTCTATTCAATAGAGAAGTCTCCCCAAATAGAGAACCATAGTGCTTGCTCTTATGTTTCCGAAATTGACAAGGTAAATTGTTTTGATGGATTTGGAAAGTTAATTATGAGCAGAGGTAAACGTAGATGCAGCAATGGGGGCATAGATTAAAGATAAAATCTCTAATTTCTAAAGTTTTCTTCGGCAAATCAGATAAAATCTTCTCTACATAAACTCTACATAATCAGATTCCTAAAATAAAATCTCTACATAAACTTACTTTTAACAACCAAATCAGATATGTAGTTGTGTACTTTAAATCTTCTCTTCCGCAAAGGAGAAAGAGAAAGATGGGAATTTTCAAGAGAAAAATATTTGCTTCACCTAACAATGAGTACGTGTAAAACAGCTCATCCACTTACCATCGCCACATAACCTTGCCAACATGAAGTGCGTGGAAGTAGCGAGGAAGTAGCTAGTTTTCTAGCATTTTCCTTTATCCACCCTTGTATAATCCATCATTTCATACTGGTAAACATAATGCACCTGCATCTGTAAAAGAAGTTGTCGTACTAAGTTCTGGTGTAATTGTGTCAGCCACTAGAGCACAAAGACAAAACATAATGCATTTCGGAGCTGCTACAGGCGGCCCAAAAAAGGGTGCCCGAAAACGGACCATGATGTGGCACCATCAAGGTCCGTAGGATTAGCAGGGGGGTTGTGTGGTGGATTTTCGATGGTGGGACCCACACTCTCTCTCTTCTCACTCCCTATCTCTCTTGGTCCGTTTTTGGGCAGGCACTATTCCGGGCCGCGAAAAGCGTTGTCGTACTAAGTTCTGGTATAACTATGTCAGCCACTAGAGCACAAAGACAGAACCAGACCTCCACTGACAACTCCCACCTTCCCCCTGCATGCAACATCAGAATCAAACTTTTATTGATATATATATATATATATCCAAATTAACCAAAACCCATATTCTAATACTTAAAAATCTTCTTGAATTTCACAGCAAAAGCACTAAATAGACAAACTACAACATCGAGATTTTCAAAATTTTACCTGTGTTTTCGAATACAAAACCCCCAAATTAACAGCCCCCAAATTGACAGCTTAGCATATTAACCCCTAAATCGAAAATACTTAACAGTAAGGCAAAAAAAAAAATCATCAATCGCATCTTAAAGAACATTCGATAACAGATCTAAAAAAATAAAATAAAGTAAGTTGGGGCTTAGAAAAACATAACAAAAAGATATACCTTGTAAGCACTGAAAAAGCGGGGATACCGAGATACACCACAAACTTTTAGTTTTTGTGAACCTAGTTGATTATGGTTGTTTGAACGATCTCACAAATCAATATTCAAACAACAACCTGAGTATAGTTCAGAGAACCGAACTCTAACAAGAACGTAGTTCTCGTAGATCTCAATAGAGACGGATTCACTCAAAGGTTATGAATCAACAAACTTGCAATTACTTCTATTATATAGATCAGAGACAATATAATGCGGAAGGGAAAAGTAATGCAAGACACCAGAATTTTGTTAACAAGGAAACTGCAAACCTAGCAGAAAAACCCCGGGACCTCGTCTAGATGTGAACACCCTTAGTATGAACGGTATACAGACGCTAGCCTACTCTCAGACTTCGGACTGGACTGTATCGAGACTGAATTCACCCTACAAGCAATTCAGCTACCAATGTGCTCCTACGTCTCTTGGCTCCCGCAGTAGCCTACGTACTTGATTCCCCTAGCTGACGTCCTTTACATGCCTATGAGTTGCTCCACTTCCCTTCGTGAAGACTAGCGCTACCCTGCCTCTAACGGGACGCCTAAAAGTATCCAAGTGATTAAACGAGAATATGATTGTGATTTTATTTAGACTTAAAGTCAAGGTTAATGGAAATCGATATGTTGAATAGGGCTTATTGATCTAGCCTAAACAACTTTACCTCCGAACGCATGACGAACTTAGTATGAAACCTAGTTCGTGAATTTGCGTTTGGGAGCTTCTAGGGTTTACAATACAAGATCTACATTACGAAGTTTCTATCAAATCTTGGTCGTGATAAGATTGAAAGAATTCAATCGACCCAAGATACAGGATGGAATTTTACTTCCGACCTGTGCTTCACGATCCTCAAGTGAAGTCTTTTCAATAGTCGTAGTCCTAAAAGGACTTCGAGATGACGACCAACCTTTATGCAAGGATATACAAATGTGTAGAAGATTGAGATTGTATCTTGCAGAAGGTCGTCTATTTATAGTGATCACCAAGGGAGGTTTTGCTTAAAGTTTAAGCAACCTTGAGTAGGGCTCAAGCAAGTTCCGGAACTAGGAAAGTCCATAGCTTCTATACCCATTCTCAATCTTCTTAGAACTTTGGACTAAGCCAAAAGTTAAAGAATACTCAACCTTGTTCGAAGGTTCGCGACTTCTGGTCCAATGCTTGTTTGGACATCACTTTGCGACTTCTGGTCCAAATACTTAGTTTGAACATCGCTTGGATTAAGTTGTTGAATTCCATGGGCCAAGACACAACAAGTCCGAGAACTAATTATGTCTAGACCGAAACTTCAAGATATGGAAGTTGGAAGTTTTCGCATGGCTTATGTGAACGCGTACACAGAGCAGTCCTTAGAGTTCAGGAGAATTCTTGAACTTGTATGTACGCGTTCATACAGACTTAGCTCGTTCTCTGAAATCCCAAAGGTGGCATATGTACATGTACGCGTTCACCGTTGGGGTTGTTTCCAAGAGACAACTCAACATACTCTACGTATACAAATTATCAAAAGAGTGATAAATGCAAAGGCGAAAATCCTAGAATACCTTCGGATCATATAAACAACATTATAGACTATTGGTATGATAGAAATGGTAAAACGATACGGAAAGGGAATACCTTTATAACCTTCAGCGAGGACGTTATGATTTATCAAGTAGTAAGCTTCGGTCTTCGTCTCGATTACCTAGAACTATGTAGAGTAAACTTATCAAGGATTGTGTTTTTGTCTCATAAACTTGACAACTGACTTGAGATAACAACATTAGTGGGTTCAACCGAGCAATGCTCTAACAATCTCCCCCTTTGTCAATTTTAGTGACAAAAACCAATCTTACATATGGATTCAAAAAGTAAAATCTATTATCCCTAACCATAATGTACTTGATCTTCTTGTAATCTTCAGCGTCTTCATATAAGAGTGTTCCTGCAAGCGAAGATTCAAGGTAGAGATAACAAACTCAAAGTCACCACACATCTTGGTTTCAAGAAGGACATAGTCCAACAAGAGTTTGTTATGCAATTGAGTAGTATGTAAAACTTGGTAAGCATATTGCGTCAATGCTTCAAGATACTACACAATTTGATATGTTCTCCCCCTTACTCAATACACTAATTTTTGTTATGCCATGACAAGCACATCGATTTTACTCCCCCTATGACAATGTCGTAGACAATTGTCGTACTAGATAGAAAGATTTTACTCCCCCTTACTACAAGATTTCTCCCCCTTTTTGTCATAAAATAGACAAAGAAAAGAAAAATAGGAATCCTCATAAAATCGCAATAATCAATGTAGACAAAGGTAAACATACCTGAAACGAGAGATAAAAAGATGCAATTCTCTCGTATATTCCACAGCCTCACTCCCCAAAAGGATATTACCATGAAGCACAAGTTCAAAAGAACTCTCCCCCATTATGTGTCATTCCATAAGGAACAACGCGACTACCTTCCCAAACAAGGTTTTAGGATAATATCTTGGGTACAATTTTCACAAGTGAAATTGTAGATATGTTTTTCTTTCCTAGCCAGTTACGGTCAAATAGGAATTCAAGGTTTAATCTTCCTACTTTCTCAGAGAGTTTCGGTCAACCATCGCCTTTAGAGAAAACATTAGGTTACCCCTTCCTAGTGGTTGTAAGACTAAGAATTAAAGGTACAACATTTAATCCAGCGGAGTTCAACATTGTAGTCTACGAGGTACCTTATTATCAAAAATCGTCTCCTCTTAGCCATAAGAGTTAGAAGCATGGATTTTGATAATCTATCATGAACTGCTTTACCCGAACGGGTAGTATGGCTAAAAAAGCAAGTTCACGGTTTTGCAATATATTCATAAAGATAATCAATTAAGATCAAGCATTGCAATCATCAATTAAGATTTTAATTTAATAACCTCGATTAATTAATGAAAAAGAAGACATCTTCAAACAAGTAGTATTCAAAGTAGTGATACTACAAAGCATAATTGTTTACCCAACCCATATGGAGCAATTTTTTAAAAGGAATTAAATTATGCAACATCTTCTCCTTCTGAGTCACTTACATTGTATGTGGCTCTAACATCGGCCATTGCTTGTTCCATCCCCAAATGAGTGCCGATCAATTCTACTTGCTTTTGAATGCAATAAACATTATACTTCAAATTTTGTTGCTTCGAGAATTTGAAGAAGTAGTTTCTCATTGCTAGCCTCTTGAGGATTGTATGCCGATGACGAAGATGATTCACGAGCATATTTCTTGATGTTGGTCTCGATCTTTCGAATAGAACTATTCTTAAGAACTTTTGGCTTGACCAAATTATCATCAATAGGTCCTTCATTATAGTACTCACAAATTCTAGAGATTAAACAAGGGAAGCCAAGATTCTTGTTTAACGATGTCATATTTAGCATTTGAAGTAGTATAAATCCACAAATATCAATGACACCATTCCTTTCCAAGAGAAAATACATAAATTCGGTAAACTCTTGATTCCAAAGGCATGAGTGCATGATGAAGGACACAAATTGGTTATCCCAATTTTGCCAAAGGCTTTCAAGGCTAGAGATAAATCTTTCGTAGGAAAACGATTATTATCCCAAGCAACAACCTTTTGAACAAGCATGTTAGACATATCATCTAATGTGGGACGGACAGGCAATTCAAGGATAGACCTAAGAACGTAGCGACTTACACTTATAGTGGTTTCGCCAATTAGAGTCTTAAACTCCCAAGTTTGATGGTTGATGTCATGAATGTTTGCATAAAACAATTTGACCAATTTCTCACCACCCAAACCTAGACCATCAAAAATATTTCCCCAATCGTATGAATCCATGAAGTTTGCGAATTCATCATTAGATGTCTTTTCATACTTCCTTTCCATAATGATTTTCCTTGAGGATATTTCATGAAATTTGTTGCAACACATATCATCATAGAAGTATAATCCAACCCTAGAATCATAAACATATGGAGATTTCCCCTTCCTTGATTTCGAGGAATTCTTCGTAGATCTAGACATAATGAAGTAATATGGAGAAATTACTTACTTGAGTTCAAGGAGCTCACTTGTGGATTCAAATCTTCCAAGTTGTTGCGTGATCTTCAAGAGAGGTGAGTTCTGAAACTAGGGTTTCTTGTGTTCGGGAACAAGTATTGAGGTATATATACACGTTCCTTTCATGGGCTTTTTGAGCCTAGTCGGTTTCGGAACGGGTCCAATAAGGACTTAAGATACCCTTTATTAGGCAGTATGAAATTCTCCAAAAGTAAATCATTCAATATTACGTTCCGAGAGAATTCATGTTCCTCTAAGTACGTGGTGACCATTCTATTGAAATTAATGTGCAATTATGCCCTTTGTATGTCACTTTTAAGTTTAAATATCAACGTTATGATAATTACATAAGCTTCTGAGCCGTTAGTCAGTGACTCCCATGGATCCTGCTCTCGACTCTTGCCTTAGGAGCCAGAGGCAGGGGGAACACTGAGTAAGGTTCACAAAGTGTTGATACCCACATCAAGTCATTACGTTTTGGACTCTTCTGGATGTGGTAGCATCTTTCCTAAAATCGATTAGGTGCTCACTTAGAGTTAGGAGTCTTAGATGCTTATAAGATAATGATAATTTATCGACCATCAGATCAAGAATCACATAATTCTTGAACGTGGATACATCTCTTTTGGAGCAGAGCTCAACAATTCATAAGAGATGAGAATTTTATATTATCTTATATTGAGAAAGAAACATTGCCGTACCATTAATTTATAGACTTTTCATGGTACAAGGGTTCATAAAATAATCTGGAAAATATTATCAAAGATATAATACAGAGAACATACCTGTTGTAGATGGCGAAAAATGGAACATGGACAAAAATGTAAAACGACTCTCTATTATGCCTTACCTAAAGGCAATTGCCTACTCAGGCACATCTATGTAGCTCAGAATACAACCTATTCTACGAGCTGAATGTACTCTCTATGAGTTCTCTCTTATAACTCCCGGTGGAGAGGATGATATCATGGTGCAGTACCGATAACCCCACCAACATGTAAACCCATTAATTTACTTCATGTCGACATCGCCTCGAATTCCTCGACATCAGAACTAAATTACTCACTGGTGCTATGGTGGAGAATTGATAGAGACACACCCTCTCGGGTTTCCTCATCAATATTTAAAGACCTCAGGCCCTCGCCTAATCTCGGTCAAGACGGAGACGCACCCTCTCGGGTTTCCTCCTCAATGTTTAAAAACCTCAGGCCATCGCCTAATCTCGGTCAAGATAGAGACGCACCCTCTCGGGTTTCCTCTAGAAATACGACTCAACATCTGAGTCTTAATGAAAACCTCAGAAACATCGTAGCTCTAGGCATTGTCCAGAGTTTCCCGAGAAATATACGAACAGCTGAAATAGCTTAAACGCACCTAAACAGGTAATTACTTTGAGTAACATGCAAAGCAGCTCAAAGTACCTAACAGGTCACCTAATACGCCATAGCTAAAGGACAGCGCAGCGCAAGATACCATGACCAAATACACCACGAGAAGTGATGAAGACCATGGCCCAAGTATGGCCATGGCCACGAAATTGTTTTGGCCGAAGGCATATATCTTGGACAGGGAAAACATGGCGCCATCCATCCATGGCGCCACCCAGCATACCATGGCGCCATACCACCCACCATCCAGCCTTGGCCAAAGGCCAAGGTCATGGCTCCATACCACCCGTCATCCAGCCTTGGCCAACGGCCAAGGTCATGGCGCCATCATCCATGGCGCCATATCCACCCAGCAGGCCATGGCGCCATCGTCCAAGCCTCCATGTCCATCCAGCCTTGGCCAAAGGCCAAGGGTATGGCGCTATCATCCAAGGCGCCATATCCATCCAGCCAAAACCATGGCGCCACATCCAAGGCCATAACGCCATATCCACATACACTTTACTAAAGGCTAAGCATAGGCCGCATCCATACACTCATGGCTATACAACGTCATTATGGCCCAAAGTAGCACAGTCTACTATCTGCGTTTCTACACGAGATATCAAAACATCACATGGGGGGATAACTTTAGGGGTATTGGTCTGGCGGTCTACGGATATGAAGAAACTGATGGAGATGATGGGCAGTTATACGAAGATGGCGCGAGTGGACATGTTCTACACAACTCAAGCAGTTACAGAAACCAACTCATGTTCTCCACTCTTGCACGACTCCCACCTTCTCTATTAAGAGATCAGGGTGAGTTCAACACTATAAATAGAACATTCAGAATAACCAGAACACTCAAGAACACCAAGGCCTCGGAGCACGAGCAACAACCAGATTCTGAGTATTCAACACACTTCTAGCCTTGGAGATCTCCAATCACCCTCACGACGGAGATCTCGAACTCTCACACCCAGAAACACACATTATCAACCTGATCTCAAGTTTCTTCCACTGTTTCCCTCCCTAGACCAACCTCATCCTCTCTGTGACCGAAGCAAGACGGGAACGACCATTGACTTGGTTTAGGCTCGTCTTGTTCGATTTTGATCTCGAGCACTACAAAAGTACACAGAGATGGTACATATGGTTTTTCAGGTAAAACATTTGGCGACCACAGTGGGAGATCAATCTCTCGGTCTCAGAAGATTTTCTCAAAAAAATGGTTGAACTAGGGACAGGGTCAGACTACAAAAAAAATCTCAACTCTACAACTGAAGCCGCTCCAACTTCCAGCGCAACACCTTCCATTCCACCCACACTCAGCGTCGTGCCCAGCATCCAGACCACCCACGATGCTTCCCCTGTAACTCCTACTGTCTCAGCAACCCCTGTCACACCCGTCGTCACGCCTACTCCAACTCTCCTGGCGTTGCCTCGGTAAAATCTGTTGTTCCAGCGACTCCCGTTGTCCTAACAACTCCTGCAGATCCAGATCCAGTTAGCACGCCTCGTAGTAACCCCTCCTCTTCGATCAGGATCAATGCTAGCACCCTAAAGGAAGTGGAAGTGCCAAGGACGCTAACCTTGGAGGAACTAGTCAAGTGTCGAGATGATCTTCCGGAAAAACAGATTAAGACCCAAGTTGAAGTCTTGGCTCAACTCGAAACTCTAAACGCGAAACCTCACCAGATTCACAAGCCAAAGGAACTCCCGGGACTGCTGCTAGTACGAGCACCATTGCGATCCACGTCTGGGATGATGAGATGACCTACTCAAGCAAAGCCTCAACACGAAGGGAGCCAAAACTCGGATATGTCGCTAAAGGACTATCTTAGATAGGTTTCTTCATTGCTACACTCATTATCTCTTTCCCTTCGAAATCTCTTTTATGGATTCTATCTGTAATATTGCTTTTGAAACTACATTCGCTGACCTCTGCATGCACTATTGAGTTGCAATCGTTGAATCTTGGAATGTCTCGGTCGATTGTTATTACGTATGCCTCATGTTTCTTTTCTTATTTCAGTTGTGGCTGGTTTGGAGGTGGGTTCGGTAATTCTGGAAGATGGTTGAATTTTCCTCTCGAGATGAAGTAGTGAACTTGGTCTTGTGTTGTGACGCAGTTCTCAGTTGAATGCCCATAGAATTTGTGGAATTCACAGAAATCCCTCGAGTTTCTGGTGTGCGGTGGCTGATTTCCCCTACTTTTTGGGTATCGAATCTCTGCTGCTGATTCAGACTGCTCGATACTTCTTAAGGCTACTTCGAGGGGTATGATGAGCTTCGGAAGCTTCCTATTTTCAAATGGAGGAAATCTTGGCCTTGGTACTCCGAACTTTTTGTTTTGGTAACCCCCCTCGTATCCTCTTCGCGAATCACTGGTTCTGTTGTCATAATATCTTATGTTATCATAATACCTGCCATCATTGAATTTTCCTTCACTTCCATATCGCCCATCATCGTTCTGTCGTTCTCTTTTGGAGGAATCCCCCGCTTGATTGTTTGCGTATTGATCATGATTTGCTCCGAATAACACTTGTTTCGAGATGCTTTCCTTCCCCTGAGCTGCATGTTCCTTGATTTCTTCCAATGCAATTCGCTCCCTTTAGTATTTTCGGAGATCCTGCAGTGTTTCGACGTTTTCCGAGAAAAGTTTTTCGTACAAAGGATGTTCTTTATCGAGTGCATTCAAATAGGCTCGGACTTTGTCCTTTTCTGTGACACCATTCCCTACTTTCACGCATTGTACGGTCCATCTCTCTGTCAGGCTTTTAGTAGATTCTTTGGGTTTAACTTTAATACTGAACAGCTTCTCGACCCCAGGCTTTGATGATTTATTGTAGAGGAAATGAAGTATGAAGACCTTGGACAATTCCTCGAAAGATGAAATCGAACTTACTGGTAGGCTATCATACCAAGCTAAGGCCTCTCCCTTCAAACTGGATGGAAAACATTTGGAGAGAACCTCGTCCTTGTCCGCTCAAGCTAGGAATAATCTTTGATACATTTTTATGTGAAGAGTCGCATCTCTTGTCCCATCGAAGACAGAGTTAAAAACTGGCATGGTACATTTAACTGGTATGGGCATGTTTAAGAGTTCAGGGCTTAATGGCGAGCGGTTGACATCGTTAATTGCTTGTTTCAACTTTACTTTATCAGATAATTGAATTATGTTGTCAAGGAGCTCCGCTCTCATTGATTTGATTTGCTCCATCATGACTTTCTGTAGAGCTAGGGTCTCCGCATCCTTCCTCGCCTGTTCGTTCTCGTATACCAGATGTATGTTGTTTCCCCTTAATCGTATACTTGGCTCGATGTGTCGGCTCGATACCTCTTTCCCACGCTCATTTAGGTGTCTGTATGCTTCGGTGTTGTTTCTCGATATGGAGGGTCGTTTGAAGTGTAAATTTTCATGTGGACGGGAGCGCCCTTCACTGTTTTTTTATAGTTCGAAGCCAATTTTTTAGCAGCTTTCTTGTTTGCTTCGACTAATTTCTGTTTGAGTTTTCTTATTTTTCTATTCTTTCGTATAAATTTTCTGAATTGTGCAGCCCGTAAGGTTTCTTCCTCGGTTGGTCGGTGTGCTTGCATTATTTCATTCAGGATTTCTGCATCTTCTTCTTCGTCTTCTTCCTCAACTTCGTGAATTGGTTGCTCTTGAAATCCTTCCCCTTCTGAAAATCCTTCTTCATCTGGTCCCAGATCCTCTACAAGTACTTCGTCTTCGTTTACTTGTTCCCTATGCTGGACTGTACTAGCTGCTATCTCTGGTGAGAGTCCTTTACTAGTTGACAGCCTGGTATTAGGTCTCGAAGAGCCTGTTCCCTGTCTCGATGAGCCCACTCCTTGCCTCGGTATCTGATTGGATTTCGAAGTCATGATGACAATGACCAGCAAAAAGTAACAAACCCGTGAGGTCCAAGGCGGCTACCGCAATGTACTATCGGTCTGACATGCACCCTAACAGTTATAACAGATTCTGACATACGAGATTTTAGGGAGAACTTTACGTGTACGACCCAATTAAAATCCTGGTTTAAAAATCCTTTTGTGACTATTCTCTCTAATCGTTTTGATTTGCCCAGATCTACCTTCCAAATATGGAGGTTCCAGAAAATCCATTTTTCCTAACTTTCTCGAAAAGGATACTACTAGATGTAAAAGTTACAAAACTACTTTCCTGATATTTGGTAGAAAAACCCCAAAATATCCCCTGACTAATTTCAGTGGCATGAATCATATACAGGATTTTTAAGGGTATTTGTTGAAAATTATAATAATAACGGACTTCAGAATTGAAAAAAGTAAAACCACTTTCTCAAGATTTTGCGCAAGTTCTTTTGTTCCTCTTTTGTGAAATCTTTGTTGGAAAAACTTTTTGATTTGGATTGGATCTCTACGTTTCAAAGCTTAGTTTCTATGAAAAACATCAATCTATCATTATGATGATTTGCTCGAAATTCTCAAGTATACTAAAGCTTAAGATCTTTAGATACCAAAGGTGATTGAGCTTATAATAAGAAAAGAATAAAGAAATGAAAGAAAATCCTGAAAACCCTAAGAAAAAAATTTCTGGAAAATTTGAAAACCACAAAAACACAGGCAAACCTATGTTGTTTTAATCAGTCCATGTTTCTAGCGCCAAACTGTGTCGGTATAAAATCTGCTTAGAGACATTATACCTAACAGCCAATAGATAATAACTTGCATATATCGATTTGGAGAGCTATCCTATCATCTAACATGATTACGAGTGAAGCTAAGAACAATATCGAAGATCAAGACACATTCGAAGATAAGATGAGGATCAACGTATTCATTAAATAAAATATTTATCTGATTATAAAATACATGGATGTTGTGCTTAGAGACCCGAGGAGATTCATACTAACCTAATCTCACTCACACGCCACAAGACTTATCAAAAAAATCCAACCCTTACAATAGAGACCGAGCTCGCCTTTTATAGGCCAAACTTACAAGTGGGTTACAACTAATAAGATAAAATACACAATCGTGGTGGTGTCAGAGTGTGACAGACCAGAAATTTGAACCTCCATCCGACTGGTAAGCACAAACTCCCAATCCGCCACTCAAAATGCTATAGTAAGTTTATGGTAAAATTTACAAGTAAGATAAGGAATCAATACTTTTCTAACACATGCTTGAACAACATTTGTGTATACTATGTCTTGTAACAGTTAAAAGAAAACATTAAAGAGAACACCACAACTTAGTATTCAATTGTTATTAAATCAAAATAGATTAAACCAAAATAGATGGTAAAATATATATACATCAAAAATATCAGAAGAACTCACAAAAATGAATAAAAATATAGACATGGTTATAGGCATACTCAACTATCCAGCAGCCCCGTGATATACACATCAAAAAAACAACATCTACTAACAATTAAAACTAAGCCTGTCGTAAGCTCATCCTAGCATATCGTTATCAATTCCTTTCGTACTCTGTGGGAAAAACGAAGGAAAGAGGTGAGTGAATGCCCAGTAGGGGATGTAATAGCAAAGCACGTAATGTCGACGTTAAAATGTAAAGCATAAGCAAGAACAACAGCTAGTATAATGTACAAAATGTAAAGCATTTCGCAGACAAAACTGTAACAGAAATGTAGAAATGCAAGGGAGGATAAATAATTGTGTGGCTCCAGCGCCAAAATGATTATTTACTCTACAGTTGTGTGGCTCCAGCGCCAAAGTCAGAGTAGTTACGGATACCAGCCACCATTACCAGAACGGTCTTCTGGGTAGACACCGTTGGTGGGATGCCGATCAAGGACCGACGTTCCTAAAGTAGATTACCGTTTCCAATGAAGTTCATTTGTCGAAAAGGAAACATCCACAAACAGGTTATGAAAACCTCGTAAATCCATCACTAAATGCTTACACAAAAAAATAGCTTCGGCAACATTCACGAAATTGGTAAACAAGTTCTTACCGTGCACAAGTCCTCAAAATGAGAGTGAAATCACTTACGTAGAAGTACTATAATCCATTTCCAGTTTTAAGAATTCATTGCAAGTATGACAAGAATTATAAACATCATAGCATTGTAAAATATAAAATCTGCGATGGATATTCATGAAGTTTTCTGTTGGAGTGTCTTTAATCCAAAATTCATATGCGGTTCTTGAACTGATAGAATTCAGCAAATTATGACTCGTTGGAAAATAGGAAACACCACCTTTAGCATAAAAATTATAGGTAAAAATAACAAGGTCAAAGAATTTTGTCAAACAAGACAACAATCTCGTTTTCAGAAAATTTCAGTTTCGATAGTCTACATTCAAAAATTCATACAGAATTCAATAAGCGACGGAATTAAGCAAGTTTGGTCTCATTGGAAAGCTGAGAAAGCCCTCTTTAACGTAAAAATGGTAGGAAAGAGCAACAAGGTTTATAGCTTTGTCAAAAAGACTTCCCTAAACAGGACAGACATGCTGTAATTTCAGTTTTTGATCGTAAGTGGAGTTAAATAAAAAAAAACATGAAGAACTTGTTGAATCTTTGAATCATCTATCATAAATATTATAATTGAGATAAGGTTTAAATACCCATTTAGAAACACAAGGTTATGGTTTAACAAAGAAGAACAAGATTAAAAACGTTGGTCTGTTGCATGTTCCAAAATTATTGTTCTTAGGGTCATTTTTGCAAACAGGAAATATGCTTACTTTGGAAACTCAATTCGACACTTGATTTAAGACCAAAATCAGGACTTGGTCGAGTAAAACCATTTTTAAAATTTGGGTAATCATTGATATACTTTAGAAATCATTCACAATTCACTTTGCAAAGATTTATCAATCAAATACACGAATTCAAACCTACTTCTCATGATGTGAAAACTCATCAAAAGCATGGTTAATTTGAGAGAATATCATTAACGAATTTGGAATTTAAAAGCATCACAAATACCCATCCGCTGATTTATATGGATTATCATACTCATTGGTTAATCATTTTCAAAGTATATATATATGAAAAAGACATCAAATAAAAAAGATTGGAGAGAAAAACCCCTACCTCTGCGCATGAGATACCTTAGCCAAACATAGTAGACGGGCTTCTACTAGAATTTGCTTTTGAAAACAAGAAATTCATCTTTCGCTCAAGATAATCCGGAAATGAAATCAGTAGCAGGAGCTATGAGGGAAAGAAACCATGCTGGGATTACAATAAAATAGTAGAAAGGAGATTTCTCTGTTACTACTTACTAGTAAGTAACCCGTGCTACGCACCGGTTGATTGTCATTTTGCTTTGAACCGCTTTTTATCTTATGAGCATATTCAAAATCCATTGGTTATAATAGATTAACACAAAACAAAAAATGTCTCCTGTTATTGGACCATTCTGGTATACCCATATTCGGCTGAGCCATTCCTTTTGATATTACATCACTTGTGAATCCTACAGAGATGAAAATGTCATATTTTTCGATTTATGTCGACGATAGGCTGATGATGGCTCCTCTCACCCGTCTCCTCACAGACTCGTCACTGCTCATCGATAAGTACTCACCACCAACGACATGGATGTTTAAAGCCAAAAGAAGAATCGCCCTCTCTTCATACCCATTAGATATTCTAACTGAAAAGTTGATGCAACAAAGAATGCAAAGAGAAGTATCAGTTATCAATCAATAAAGTTCTATTTCACTATACTATCAATAACGGGCTCTTGTTTCTTACATTTTTAGGAGCGTCATTTTATTTTTATCTCTTGTTTCATATGCAGAGACTAATATATACAAAGAATACTGTAGCAAAGGGCGGAAATGATATGTAAAAATTAACAAGAGTACGAAGCTCATCCTTCTCTCAAAGAAAAATGTACTTGTTTCCACCCGTCAAGAAAGTGATACTGCAGGCTTGTTCTGTACAATATGCAAGTTGCAACCACCTGTAAGGTTGTGAAGTCTCGTAGCCTTTTCCCACACTTTCAATTGTTGCAGGTACCTTTGCATAATATATGCTGAAAAGCAAACAATGAATAATAAATTGAGACTTGAGAGGCTCTGGTAGCAACAGTTCGTTGATTAATTTGATGCTGGTTACCTTCCCATATGCTCAACAATGTTTATCTCAAAATTTAAAATTTTACTTCACTTTAATTATTTGGCAGACAGTCACGGATGCTTTATTAAAGGAAAAAAAAAGAAACACAAAAATATTAAGACCATATCCATACCAATTTTTCCAATAAGAGCAAAGTGTTGTTTGTCATTGCTTGGTATGCTAAGTAATATACAAAACATCATTTTTCTTGGTTAAGATCGTTTTGGTACAAATCTAACTGAAGTAATTACAACACGCAGAATGATTATTGCACCGCTTTCGTCAGGGTCTTCGATTGAGCATATCCTTTTGCTTCGCACGGGCTCGGATTCATCATCCCAAATAAAGGTCAAGAGATCTGTAGTTCACTTCAGTAGTAGCTTGTTCCAGGTTAAGAGGCTTTTTTTGCATCCAAGAAAAGTCTTTGCAGGAAAAGGTGTTCTTCCTTAATAGCCAATATTACTAAGCCATATCAAGTTTTGTCTTGAATTATTTGTTTCTATAGCAAGTATGCACTTCCTCTTCAAGTGTCTCTTCTCATCAAGAATGCATAATGCCGCGTTTTATGCTCTACACAGAAAATGCCACCACACAATTACAGCTGCATGATCAAGTCTTTTAATTAACTGTTAAGAGAGAACTACACACAAAAGGACAACCTTCTTTCACTACTCTACCACTCTAACAAAAAAGGAATTGTATGACATTAGTTCCTGATGTGAAACTGGTGACCTGCTCAAACAGATAACTGGGGAGTAACCTGAGGTGAACAATTTGCAATGGGAGATCAGTTTAACCTATCATGAATTATACCCGTGGAACCGTTTCAGCATGTGCGGCACAATTCAATTATCCATATCAACTCTACGTGCAAATTTTGTGGTACTTCTATTACTACTAACTATAAAAGGTGCAAATAACAAAACAATACCTTAGAAGATTGAGTCTGGTGTGAATCGAACATACAACTTTCTGACTTGACGTCAGACGCACTGCCATTGCGCTACAGACTCATATTCATTTAATGAACCGCCATGAACCATGAAACTGTCCTAAAGGAAATATAAGAAAGCAATACAACTTGGGGTACAATTAGAATTAAGCAACATAACACATCGAAAATAAGGATTTCCATACAGATGCAAATTGCATAACAATGAATCAAATGCTGAACAAACAAAAAGCAAAACAACATCACTAAATAGACAACAGTCACCTCACATGTAGATATTCATGAATTCTCATAGTTGCCTTATTTGCTTCCTCCTACTGAAGTGCACTTAAACAGTAACCATATCATGCGAAAAAACCAAAGAAAGATACAATTTTTAGGAGAATAAGAAATCTAAATGCAGAAACAAATTTGTCCCTATCCAACATGATTCATTCGATCAAGCTTGAAGATAAAAATTAAACAAAACGAACTAAAATGATATACTCAAAGTAAAAGTTGAGCGAGAGAGAGAGAGAGAGAGAGAGAGAGAGAGAGAGAGCGTGTGTGTGTGTGTGTGTGTGTGTGCGCGTGTGTGTGTGGTTCTTGTGTTGGAGCACTACATTATATTCTCATTATAAGAAAGCTCCATAAGAGCATCATTTCCACAAATGGACAATAACATAGATCATGAGCAAATTTCTCAAATATTTGCTAGGAGTGTAATGATTCTTCTGATTTATCGCAAGTTTTACATCTGCATTATATATATTTGACAATTAGATTAAATGAGCAACGACCAAAAATGCAGAGATATAACCAACCTATAAACCACTGAGCAATAATCTTTCTATTTGAAATAATCTGATTTGGGGAACAAAGTATGATCTTCCAGCTTCTTGCCACTGTACTGGAATAGTTTCCCCCACAACGGTGCAAATAATAATTAGTATTTTCTACTCCTACAGCACACAATGCAATCAATAAGTTTAACATTCAAAAATGATTCATGAAATTATAGGCTGACATGGGATTGTTAGGCTTCCGAGTAATAGGATTATGAAATGTAAAAGATACAATTGTGGGCTAACAGAGTTAGTGAACAACCGTTCCCGCGGACACTGTTTGGTCAGTTTAGTTTACTTATGCAATCTAAAAAGCTTTGAAAGACCAAGTATTCATCTTCTATAGCAGGACCATAAAGGATTCCCAATAAGCTGGGGACTACAATCTTGGATAAATAGGTCTACTATCGGTCTTTCCCATCCAAACCGTAGGGTAAAAAGTATTAGATCAGGCCAGAAGGTCTATGTACATTTATCTATAAAAATTTGTATCTGTGTTATCGAGTACAAAATGGCATCCTTGTGTTATTGTATGGATCATCAATTCATCACTCCAGGCCCTGCGTTATTAAATTCTATGAAAAAAATAACATTTATGCAATCTTCTCAAGAGTATAGCTATTATTTGATATGCATCGTACACTTGCCTCTTAGAATGTCTATAAACACAATGGGATGGTGAGCTCAACAGAGTGTTTCCTTGTTTCTTAAAAAAATTAGAAGAATGGTTATAGTGTCCGGTAACCTTTGTAGACTTCAAAAATCACAAAAGCGGGAAATTCATTGTTTTAAGCTTTTGGGAGGATTTAAAGAACATGATTCAACATATATCAAGTACGATATAATATAAGAACTGAGCAAAGAAATAGTACAAACTGACCTTTGTAGTCCACCTTTAATCGAAAGTGATACATTTATGTTTCTAAGCATGTGGTCTCAGGATACATCAAATATATTGGAAATTTGAGTAACAAAATAATGAGGTTTCACAATAATAAGAGGAAAAGTACACATAGAGACAAACAATGAAAGGAATATCTATTTTCACATCAAGAAATATCCCAACGCCATTCAGGCACTTCACTTTTGTACACTAACCATTTGGTCTTGAATCATACCTGCAAATAGATCCAAGCAAACAATAATCAGAACATAACTCTGATTACAAAATATATTGATTAAGAACAAAGAAGAAAATATATTCTTAGAGTTTCGTAAATGGTTTGTAAAAACCTCTTAAGTCTTAATCTTTGTGGTATTAAGCACTATCTAGTTTTGATAGGACAAAAATGAGATATAATAGCTAAAAGGGAAAAAAGTCGTATGTAATACTTTTAAGCCTAGTTTCACAATTGCTCTAATTATGGTGCACATGGCTACTAATGCTAACATGGAGAGGAAGCCAAACCTCGAGACACCATTTTTGAATTGTTTCCAGACTGTATGTTCTTTGAAATCACCATTTTCGTATATCCAACTCGACTACAGCTGCCCCGGAGCTACAAAAAAAAAAATTGATTTTAGCAAGTTGTCATTAATGGAAAGGCAGATTCTAGATATAAGGATAGACAGATTGCAAATATTCTTGCATTAGGCTGTGGATAGTTCACCAAAATCAATTAAAATCCATGAAACCCCAATAAAGAAGCTACTTAAAACATTAAGTACATTTGAAGTAGCAAGCACATAATCTATGAGAAACATAACAGTTTGAGCTACAAATGCAGTATGCTAAGATTATGGAATATCCATGTAGTCAAAGCAGAACTTGCACATCTAGAAATCGTGGTTCCATGTTCAAATCCAGTCATAGAATATGTCTTGATCTTCTAAGAAAAACCCAATGAAACTTACAGAGAAAAAGCTCTATCTTGAACTCCAGTATACTCTGAGTGTGATCGGTATAGAAAGCAAGCTTAACACCTTCGAAAAATGACAACAAAGTCTATTGGAAATCATGCCTGCACAATTAGCATAAAAACCGTACCCGCAAAATAAGTTGAAATTATAACAAATTCTCATTTTTGCATGTGTACTTAACGGGTCTGCAATCAAATAAAAATTAAACACATTTTTTTTCTTCCGCTCAATGGATCAAACACATTTCATAACTAAGATTTAGCAAGCAAACCCTTTTAAATGGCATCATCAATAACCATAACTAATATGTTCTAATCGACCATAGCAGAAAACGAAATCAGTCCCACAAAACAAAATCCAAATTACTCATTGAAAAATACCTCAAAACAACAATGAGATATTCTAGACTTACAAAACCTGATTCTGGTCCACTATCAACATACCTTGCAAAGCAGCAAAAAAAATCTCCTTTTAATGAGATACCCATAGATTAAAACAACAAATCTTTCGAGGAGCAAAACAAAAGAAACATTTTTCGAAAGTTTGTAGATAGAGCAGCAGAGAACCCGCAAGACAGAGAGGCAGAAGAGAGGAGAAGGAGAAAACCTGCATTACTTAACTTAAGTGGCTATTGTTATGACTATTTCTGTTTTGAAACTTTGAGACATGGACTGTTGCTAAGTCCAGTGATCAAATTCAAAGTTGGCAAGCAGAAACAAAAATGGTGCATGCCAAACTAAGTCAGGTTTTACACTCAAAATGAGATGCTTAATGAAAGTTCTAATAAAACTTGCAAGAAAGAAGAGGTTCACGCTATCTCTGTATTTAGTGAACACAGTGTTAGTACCAACGAATGAAGCAATTATCGAGGAAAGAACATCAAAACAGATAATCTCTGATTATTAAGCAATTACTGTGTTAGAAGAAAATTTAAGGTACCATTATAATGAAGCCTCCAGAAACAGATGAGGAGGATGATGAAATATAGAAAATCAGATTGAAACCCATAAAGCAGACAAAGCACAATCAATTTGAATCGAGGAAATAGCTAACACAAAACCTATACATTGACACCTCTATAATGCACATTTGATTCTCCCTAGATCCAAGTAAATCCATATTTTGCATATCTATCTAGAATCATTTGCAATATAAAAAGAAACAAAATCATCAGGCTAGGCAAATCAGAACAATCCAAATTTAATCAGTGAGAACAGAACCAACATTGTCTCTCCTAACCTCAACTAACAAAAATGTTATCACAAATGCATAAAAGGAGTGCCAAAGGTACCATGTTTCTGAAAAATGTCATCACAAATTGAAATCCTTTATATTGCACATCTGCACTTCTAATTCCCCTAGCTTGAGTTTTTTTCATATTCATGTACCTGTTGTATAAACAACGAATTACAAAATAGTAGTAAATCACAACAACAACGAAAAAGAATCGAATAACAAATCATAACATGAATGCATTGTTGAGCTATAATAAGGATAGATCAATGGTGAATAGAGTTAGGGTTTACCAAATAAAAATTATAAATACATGTTTGAGATAACAACCCTAAACCCACAAATCAAATCATATGAAGTAAAACGCAGTCTTAATATTTATTTCTTCTCCCTGTAGAATCAAAATCAAAACTTTTACTATTACAATCAAAATTAAAATAAGATCAGTATCAATTCTTCTGCTGATTAAAGAGACAAAAGAGTAAACTCAATCAAACGACGTATCACTGTGAAAAGAGATCGAGGAACAGAACAGAGAGGAATAAGTATTGAGTGATTTAGAGAGAAGAACGGAGGAAGAGAACATAGAGGAAAATTTGGGTTTACGGAAGATTGAAAGTTGATGGAAATTTTCCGAGAAGTTGCGGAGAGAACAGTAAAAGTGGATTAGTTATTTTCGTGGATATGATAGAAAAGTGGGGAGTGGGGATACTTGCTGGTGTAAGGACGGTGTAAAAATGCCTTTACTTTTGTTTGTGTGGGACTACAATCAATGAGAGAACTCCATTTCTTAATACTCTCACCACATTTCTTTAGAAGTTTAAAATATGGGGCCAGAATGAATGAGAATTGAGTATTTGGTTTCAATTATTATATATAAAGATAAGTGTTGATTTCTCATAAAAAGACAAATACGCCCCTAGCTCATCATGTCTACACACTTGTCTGCTTGAACTTTAAAACACTAAGGGATAGCATGTTGACTTTAAAACACCCATAGGTACTCACTGCGGTTATAAGCATCAGATACTAGGACTACATCCGCCACACTATGGGTTGAGTTCGGGCCTAAAACGGAAGGAAAATAAATAATGATAAAAAAATGGCACGGGTGTTACAGTCTTACCCCCTTAAAAAGAACTTCGTCCCGAAGTTCAAAATTAAACAAGAGAGCTATGAAGCAAGTACCTCCAGTTGGTTGTCTTGCGTGCCAGAATCCAGCTTCCAAGTACCTTGTTCGATAAAGTGATGCTGCTATTATTATCTTACTAACTTGACGCCAACAAAATGGTGTACTGCAATGGTAAACCATGGAAAGAATCGCATCGTCATGCCGAGAATATACTAATGGGTAAGGTCACGCGCAAACCTAGTGAAAGATATATGCTCACTCTGATTGCCTATGAAGTTGTACGTTTGCAACATGTCTTCCAAATCCTGAATGGTTTGTTCTGACCATTAGCGAAAAATTGGAAGCGGTACCTGTTTCTCGCTCGATGCCCACCTGTGGCGGTCCTTCTGGTCATTGATGCGCTGCTTTAACTTTTGGGCACATAACACCTCAATACAAATCGAACAAAGTTCTTTCTTGTACCCTTCTTCTAAAACTAGCGGTTAATTCTTCCTCACGAAAACTCTTTTATTCTTGTACTTAGCAATATGAAACAAACGAAAATATCCAAACATTAATTCATTACATCGTGCAAAAGTGTAAATGTTCATTTCCTTTAGTACGAGCGATGATACAAACAAGAGAATACATGCTCATTAGGTGTCCAATGGCGACTTCAAGTTGAATGTTTAAGAAAAGGGTCAAAATTCAAAATTGTTGTTTTGGTTTTCCTTTCGAAGACAAAGGTACTATGAAGAAATAATTTTAAAAATAAGCACTCAGTTAACTTAAAGTGGAGATAAAGCACTGTAGATATCAAAGTAAGTATGACAAAATGAAATTCTTTCCTATACAGTTAGATTAATGCGCCCAAAGATAAATGGAAATCCAATAATTGCTAAAATTCATGGTAATATCTCATCTTGGTGTAGCTTAAAAAATCAATACCGTATTAATGCAAAATCATGAGGAAAACTGACTTTGAGCAGGAAACGACAACAACCAAATCAAATACGTTTTCTAGGTAGGCGAGAAAATTCTTATAACCTTCAAAAAAAAAAAAAATCGAAGTATCGATAAAACAGCAAAAACCTCTTCTTCTTTTTTTTTTTTTTTTTTTTTTACTTAACCGAAAGTGATGATAATCAAAAGAAACCATCAAAATTTCATGGTTTAAAATCTATTAGCAAAAACTGAAAGTCAAATCAAATTGAGGGAGGGAAAAAAATTCCATTACCTTAATACAAGCCTAACGTTCTCGTCTTACTCTACTTGCATAGCACAAACTGCTTATCGGTGTCTATAACCACTTGTCTACTTGAAGAGAAAATTCGCCGTCTCACTAAACCTTTTGTAAATTTTCCTTCGAGCCTACAGAAGTACACGATTGCTTTTGGTCCTCAACCGCATTTGCAACAGTCATCACCTAACCTATCAGTTGTTTTAACTTACTCTAAAGACGTCCGATCTCGTTCTCTTGCCTACATGTTTTTCCTTAATTCCGGAGCAGGAGGTTACAGATTTTAGTACACCACGACATCTTCAAACCAGAACAGACGTCAGATTCACAATTGGTTAGTAATATAAATTACTAACAAGCATACTAAATATGTATATCACGACAACCCGGACAGTTTTCCCATTCCCCAAAATGATTCAAACAACAATTGCGGGTCCAGGTAAAACCTTTCAAAAAAAAAAAACTTCAATCAAATCATTAATATATATCAACTATTTTACAGTTTTGTAACAAGATAAAGTATGTGTACCAAATGAAAACATAAATTCATACTCAAATGCGACAACCAAACTATATATATTAATGAATAGACTTTCGGAAATTCAACATTTTGGAAAGCAAGGAAACCAACAGTATCATCAAAGTCCTCATAAAAAAATCAACAAAGATTCTTTAGCAAAAATCATTTTATTTCAGCTATTATGTAGTTTTAAATAAAATCAGAAAAGCCAATGAATAGACTCAAAATAGGAACCATTACTAAAAAAATCCTAGGAAAATCTAGTAAACCAAAAGATAAAAAAAAGTCCTAGAAGTCGAAACATATGCTCTGATACCAACTGTGACAGACCAGAAATTTGAACCTCTATCGGTCGGATTCCGATCCGACTGGCAAGCACAAATCTCCCGATCCGCCACTCAAAATGCTATAGTAAGTTTATGGTAAAATTTACAAGTGAGATAAGGATATCTGAAACTCAATGGATTTTTAGAATCAATACTTTTCTAACACATGCTTGAACAATATTTGTGTATACTATGTCTTCTAACAGTTAAAAGAAAACATTAGAGAGAACACCACAACTTAGTATTCAATTGTTATTAAACCATAATGGATGGTAGAAATATATATATATACATCAAAAATATCAGAAGAACTCACAAAAATGAATAAAAATATAGACATGGATATAGGCATACTCAACTATCCAGCAGCCCCGTGATATACACATCAAAAAAACGACATCTACTAACACTTAAAGCTAAGCCTGCCGTAAGCTCGTCCTAGCATACCGCTATCAATTCCTTTCGTACTCTTTGGGAAAAAACTAAGGAAAGGGGTGAGTGAATGCCCAGTAGGGGATATAATAGCAAAACACGTAATATCAGCGTGAAAATGTAAATCATAAGCAAGAACAACAGCTAGTATAATGTACAAAATGTAAAGCATTTCGCAGACAACACTGTAACAGAAATGTAGAAATGCAAGGGAGGATAAATAATTGTGTGCCTCCAGCGCCAAAATGATTATTTACTCTACAGTTGTGTAGCTCCAGCGCCAAAGTCAGGGTAGTTACGGATACCAGCCAGCGTTACCAGAACAGTCTTCCGGGTAGCCATCGTTGGTGGGATGCCAATCAAGGCCCGACGTTCCTAAAGTAGAGTACCGTTTCCAATGTGTGAGTACCATTTTTAGTGGTACCACACCCAATGGTGTTAGATGAAGAACTACTTAAGAAGATAAAGTAAAACTACATCTAAACAAATCATGAAAACTTTAAATCAAAGAACACATAAAAGAAAATGCAAGAAAGTAAAGAATCATGACACAAGTACATTTTTTAACAAGGTTCTTCCTCACGGTGGAGGCTTACATCCTTGGTATTTCATTAATCTTGAGCTTGGTTACAAAGCCTCACCTTCACTCAAGAGTTAACTACGTCTGTAACCGTCTAAAATCCCATGGGTTAGATCTTAGACAGTACACCCAAATATCATACACAAATATACACCAAATCATAGATGCTAAAGATAATAAGGAGTTAAGGGTTAGAGATACTTGACAAAGGATTTTACTTGGTTCGCCCTCATAAGTGAGGACTACATCCAAGGGATTTCACTAGTATAAACATGATTACAATTCTCTCACCTTGCCAATCTTCCAAGTTTACTCTCTCAATAAGAACCCTAATCTCGGCACTGGGCTAAGGAGAGCAAGTAGGATACTTTCCCTCTCTCTAGGCCAGACCAAGAAATGTCCAACCCTTTTCTCAAGGGTTTCTCTCGCTATTTATAGAGGATTACAAAGTGGAAAACAACTCATACAAACAAATAACTTTCTGACACTAACTTGTCTCTACTCGCCGACACGACATGTCGCTGAGGTAGTATTTCTCCTACTTAGTCTTGGCGGCCAAGTCTTCTTAAGGATAATGATAGCTGACGAGGTTCCCACTAAGTCAACAAGTCAACTTTGACAATCTATCCGTTCTGACGAGTAATAAATGCTCAACTACTTCTTATCTACCTCCGTTGTGGTATCTTTACTTTCGCTGATGTCACTTCGCTTGTCATCTCTTTCTGTGTGACTTGCTGGTACGTCTTATAGTTGAGTGCTTCACCCAAAGCTTCTACCAATGATTCCATACTTCTTATAAGTGACCTCTTTGGTACACCTTCGCCCTTAGGATGCTATTGTTAGGCAAAGGCATTTTCTACCCTTACATTTTTCCTCTTTCATTTCCAAGATCTCTGATCGCCGGGGATTAAATTTTCTTGACCGCCGAAAATGCCGCACCCACGTTCTCCACTTCTGCTTCAGTTATGCCACACGTCCTCCATGCGCTGATCTCTGCTTTATGACATGTAACCGTTCGCGTCGGTTGCTCTCCCTTCTTTTACCCTATAAATACCAACTTTTTTTCTTTCTTCTTCCTTTTATCTTCTTCTTCATCTTCGAGTTTTCAGAGCCTTTCTTTTTCATTAAAACCCTAAACCACTGCTGCTGCCACTCCATCTGATTTAAACCTTTCCCGGTTCTAAAACTTGCTCTTCGTCTCTATTTTCACTTTCATCTTCTCTCCATCACTATTTCTGTGTTGGATTCTTACCTTAATCCCTCATTTCTGCGTTTTTAGTTCTGCAACTTCCTTCTTTCCGGTAGTTCTAGTTATTCCGGTTAGCCGCTATCTCACCTGCATCTACTTCCGACGTCATCACCGATCACATGACTTCTGCTACTCAAAGCTCTTCTCACCGAACAAAACATGCTGCCCAAGTAGCTGGTTCACCGACTAGTGAAACCGGATCTCCACATTCTCCTACCGCTACTAAGGCTACACCACGACCGTCCTGGAAGCAATGGCCTGAGTATTGTGCCTTAGACAAGATCTTCATCGCACCCCTGACTTTGACTAAGTTTAAGGATTTGAAGAAAGCCTCTACTCCTACTACCCTGGAAGACCTCCGCTTGGATGATCAAAACCGTGAGAAGGCAGTGACTGCCTATGGTACCCTCAAAGCTGGGAAGTCGCTTATATTCCCCTTATACGATCCCACCGACACGTTCATGTGTGAATTTATTGTGGCGATATAGAAGAGCCCTTTCCAGCTCACAACGAACGTTATACGCCTTCTGGTGGAATGGAAGCTTCGCCGAAGCAACAAGACTAATTATCCTGAACTGTTTGAGGAAGGGCGGTTTCCTCCTAAGGCATATACTGTTGAGAATTTCTTAAAACAATATGATGTTCTTCCTTCGGCGATTAGGGGTGAACCTTGGGCTTATCGCTTCGTCTCTAAGCGAACATTAAAGCCACATGAACTTATGCTTGGTGATGTTGATAACAAAGAAGTTACTGGCACCAGTACAGCGAGAAAAAGTACTGAAGGTGGTTGGTCCAATCTTCCTTGCTGGTTAGAAGGTCCTTGCCTGCTGGGATGGCTAGATGAAGCAAAAACAATTAAGCGACTAGACTTTCCTGAAGAACACAAGCATTTTAAAGATCATGACTTCCTCCAATTGAACTGGGATGAGGAGAACCAGTATCGTGATACTGATGGGAAAATACATATGGATCCAAAGGGCAACTGGATGTTATTGCCCTCCGCTGTCAAGAAATCTAATACTACCAGAAAGAGGAAACCATCAGCGACAAAGGTAATAAGCTTTTTCTTCCTTACAATATATATCTATATTAGAATTTGGTTAGAAAGGCACGGCGGAAGATCTGGTAACAAACATACTAAGTTTACTTATTTTTAAAATATATACATATATTTTTAAAATATATATCTATATTTTCCTCTGTTTGTTTCTAGGTCTGACAGGTGTGCCCTTCTTGTAGAATGCCCCCACTTTGACTCCTCAAGAAGAACTTCGCCAGACACTGAAAAGGCTCAAAGCGAATGCTCCCGCCAGCGAGCCTTTAGGCGAACCTTCCCCTAAGGTTGGCGACATCTTGCCTCAGCAACCTGTCGAGTTGCCTCAGCCAGTTTCTACTCGGCCAAAGGATACTGCCTTTGCTGCAACTAAACCTCCTTCTAAAAAGCTCTCAATTCTTCTCAAGGATAAAGCTACTCCAGCTAGTAACCTTGAAACCATCTCCGAAGAGAAATATGGTGATGTGATAATGACTGATCAAGATCATGAAGAAACCCAGTGTGAGCGAAATTCTAGTGCCTCTGCCGCGGACCTCGGCGAAACTATCGCAAACCTCCAGCAATCTCTCGCCACCAATGTTACTTTGACCAGTCCATCCGGCGGGACTGAGGTGGCTGGTACTTCTCATGATGCTCTTACAAACCTGCATAAGATGCCTCTTGGCGATAGAACTCCTCGATTCCCTAGGAGGGGAAGTACTGTCGAGGTGGTTAACAGGCTCGCCGACTCTTTCTCCAAATTGCTCAAACTTGAGGAAAAAGATAGCTTTGACTCGCTTTATTATGAAGCTATGGTGAAGTACTCTACAATTGGTTTTGCCCATACGAGGGATTTATCCTCTGTGGCTCATGACTTGACTCCCCAAGAGCATTTCACTATGGCCGCCATGGTGATTATTCTTCTTAATTTTTCTTTCTTCTCTTGTATATGCTTTATTTCGCTTACTGCTTTCCTTCTTTCCTTAGGGATTTCAACATTGTCTGAGTCTTATTGACACCTTTGAGGCGCAAAGTGATAGAATTGGTTTTCTGAATCGTGAAAACAAAGATCTTGAACGACAACTCCAAGAGAAGAGCGTCGATTTTGCCAAACTGCAGGATACATATATTAAAGGTGCAAATGAGCAAGATGACATGAAAGGTAAGCTTCTCTTGGTCCTTTGCTATTTTGAAATGTCAGTCTTTCTTTGTGCTTTTGACTTTCGCCGAGACCCTTAGACCTTGCCCCTTCTAAGGTCGCCGACAACATTCTGACATTCAACTGAAGCGAGCTGAGACCGAAATAGATAACTTGGCGAATGCTAATGCTAGGCAGTGCGATTTGCTATTTGGCAAGGCCAAGGATATTAAGTGGTATCGCCGAGAGTTAGGTTATGTTAGCGATCTTAACGTTCATCTTGATCATCTTCTCAAAGCTACCCAAGCCAACTTGAAGTGGACTGAGAGTGAACGCGATAATGCTCGCTGGCTAGCCGAACTTAACTGCAAACAAAAGGAAATTGCCATCGTGGACCACACCCGAGCGAGCTCTTTGTTCCAGGCAGAAAAAATGAGAGCTGACAAGCTTGCCTCACGCCTAAATTTTGTCTCCTCTGAAAGAGACACCGCCCAACAAGAAATTCAAAGGTGGAAAGACTTCGCAAAAATTCATGGTGATAGAGCCAGAGAGCTCAATGATCAGCTAATGATCCAACTCCAACAAGTCGCCAACGTCTCAGGCTCATCCACCAATACCAAGTTTGAGTCTCACTTAAATCTCCTTAGGGAGGCCCAAACGGGTGCTTATAGGCACGTGAGCGAGCTGGAAGGTAGAATTCTAGGATGCTTTTCGCTATATCCTATTGTTTCCTCAGTCTTAATCTCTTATCTTGTTTTCCTCAGAGCGAATCAAGCAGTTGGAAGACGAGCTAGAAAGGCGAAAGAAGATTGTTGAGGATCATCAACTTTGTACCGACAAAATCTCTGAATTGGCTGGGAAGCTCATCCATCACAATGGCTGTGAGGAAAGATTAAACCAGGCTTTGGAACATCATCGCCAATGTCCCAACAAGATTGCTGAACTGAACCTCCAACTTTAGGACCACCAAAAGTGTCAGGCGAGCATTGAAGCTCTTGAAAGCAAAGTTGGGTATTTGGGAAAGATTCACAATGAGCTTAAGGCTGATGCGAGCAAAGCTCAAAAAGATCTCAGAGATCAGGAGATTAAGCATAACGACCGCCTGCTCCTGCTTGACTTTGTCGTTGTGCAAGACTTTGTTAACGAGGAGTTCCCTAAACTTGGTCTCAAGATTCCAGCCAAGTATGCCCTTGCTCCGGAACCTGTAGCTGTGAAGGAAGTTGTGGATTGTGACCAAGATGGCGAGGGTTCTGTCTCTGATGAAGAGGATGTTGAAAATGCAAGTCAAGGAGCGAACGAAGAAGAAGAAGAAGAGGAAGAAGAAGAAGAGGAACCAGAGCGGGAGGAAGAAAGCGAGGAAGAAACAGGCGGTGAAGAGGACGGAGCGAAAGATGCTAAGGTAACAAGTGGGGAAGAAGAAAATGATGATGGAGAAAAAGATGAAGAAGAAAAGGGAAAGGACGAAACGAACTAGCTTCTTGCAGTCCTCGACGAGCTTATATCTCTGTTGTTTATTCTTGATCTTTTGTAATGAACTGCGTCACTTTGTTTTGGGTAAAGTAATGAAAATGTAGGGTTTATGTATACCATTGTTTCTGTAAAATTTTCCCCTTTTGTTTTTTGTGAATCCATCATGCTAGCCTTACATTTCTCGACAAAGACTTAACCTGTCATTGAATGAAGTCCAGTGCTTGTACCGCCAACAATTGCATTGTGCGCCTAGGGTAGCACCCCAGTCGTAATTATTACTTGTGCCCGTCGGCGATCCTAATATAAGTGTTTGGGTCGCCCAGTAGGCTAACTACACAATGGCTCTCTCCGAAGTGATGCTACGGTGGCTCCCGCCGTCAAGGTCTTATTCGCCAAACACTTACATACCAACAAGTAACACGACTGGCCTTACAGCTAGCCTGGGTCAGTCTTACCATACAAGGGGGTTGTTCACTCAATGACACAAATAAGCTTTCATGCTTCTTGGATGAGAGCCTTTGGCTCCAACTAGTTTTATTAATTTATAGCGTTAGGCCTTTATTGGTGGCGCTTGGCCTTAATACCTGATCAGGGTGTTTGTATATGGCATGTTGCCTCAATAAATGGCTTTGTAGCCTTGAAGATATTTGGCACTTTTGCCTCAGCAGATGGCCTGGTAGCCTGGTTTGACGACTTTTGCATGAATATATCGTATTCTGGGCTATAGCTTCTTTAACTTTGCTATTTTGGTGAAGCCATTTGGCTTTGGATGTTGACGGGGTTAAAATACCCAGGGAAAAATTAAATGACACAATGATTTGTTAACGGGGTTCGGCGCATGATAGCAAACCTACGTCCCCGGATCTTATTCGATGTTGTTTTACATAAGCTGATAAGATTTCTTGGGTATTATGCCCGCCCAAGACTTTGGATTTTTACATTGTTTCTTCAAGGATAGTATTTTTTAATGAATTTGGCGTTCCAAGGATGCTCTAGTTCCACGCCATGTTTATCAATCAACACATTTGCTCCGCTCTCAGCTACTCTTTTGACTATATATGGGCCTTCCCACACTGGTTCTAACTTTCTGCATCCCTTTCGTTGTGATGGGGGAATTTCCCGAAGTACCAACTCGCCAGGTTGATACTCCCTTGGGATCACCCGCTTGTTGTATTCTCTAGATAATCGACGATGATAATTTTCCATATGTGTGAGAGCAATCAACCGCTGTTCTTCTAAATCGTCCAGCTTTGCTAGAATCAAGTCGGTATTTAGGTTCTTCTCCCATGCCTCATGCCTTGTAGTTGGTAGGATTACTTCAGATGGGAGTACTGCTTCAGCGCTGAAGGTAAGTAGGAAAGGAGATGCTCCAGTTGCTTCTCTGACAGTAGTTCTGTAAGACCATAGGACGTTATGTAAATGTTCGCACCATGTTTTTTTGTGCTGCTCCACCCTTTTCTTCAGCCCCATTCCAATAGTCTTGTTGGTGGCTTCCGCTTGTCCATTACTCTGTGGGTACAATGGAGTTGATTTTCCTAGCTTGACGCTATAAGTAGCGAGTAATTTTCTAATATTATCGCCAACGAGTTCTTTTCCATTATCAGTACATATTTCCGCCGGTACGCCGAATCTGCAAAATATATTCTCCCAAATGAATGTGAATACTTCCTGTCCTGTCTTCTTTTTGATAGCTTTGGCCTCACACCACTTGGTAAAATAATCCGTTGCCACAATGATGTATTTACGTTGTCCTGATCCTGGAGTCAGCGCTCCAATGATGTCAATACCCCATTTGGCGAAAGGCCATGGGCTCAGTACTGAATTTAATGACGTTGCGGGCGCTTTGATTCTCCTTCCATACAACTGGCATTGTTTGCATCGACGAGCATATTCTTTTGCATCACTATTCATCCAAGGCCAATAGTATCCTTGCATTCTTACTTTCAGAGCTAGAGCTCTCTGGCCACTGTGATTTCCAGAGTCTCCCTCATGAATCGATTCTAGCAATTTCCTGCCTTCTTCTCTCGATACACACCTCAGCAATGACCCAGAAAATGACCTGCGATACAGTATTCCATCACGAAGTTCATAATTCGCTGATCTGCTTATGACTTGGTGAGCTAAGATCTGCTTTCCCGGTAAAGTGAGTCGATCCAGATAATATCGTATGGGCGTTCTCCAATCTGTTTCCGCTGATTCTTCTACGTCTGTTACCAACACCTCCCTTTGTTCTCGCTCTTCCACAGAGGACTGCCTCACTCTCTCAATGGCTATTGAAGTGATGTCGGGATCTGTCATCATTGATGAGATGAAAGCCAAAGCATCGGCGTGCCTATTATCCTTTCTGCAGATGTGGCAAAACTTGATACCTGGGATCTCCTGCGCATACTCCCTAGCAAGTTTAAGGTACTTCTGCAGAGAAGCATCAGATGCTCAATTTTAGTATAATTCTTTTCTGCTACTTGTAGTGTTCTGTTGTTGGGAACCTTAAACGTTGATGATAAGTAGAGGGTACACCTTTTAAGCTGTGCAACCATGTCCTCCCAAGGATTTCAGCATATGGCGAATCAACATCCACGATACAAAGGGTGGTATTCAAAAAGAACTCATCACAGATAACCACCTTGAACTCAATTTCTCCTTTAGGCTTGGAAGCAACCCCATTAAATCCATAAATGTTATATGAGGAAACTGTTGGCGAAGGGATTTTCGCATCTTTTGCTTCATTGCCTCATATGCAGAGTTGAAAAGAATATCCACCGAACTACCTGGGTCGATAAGGACTTTAGGTAACCGGAATCTTCCCATTTGGATGG
>JAJJMA010339964.1:0-14031 GCA_023529015.1 Papaver nudicaule
TGCGTATAAGTATTTTTTTCAAAATTTTGTGCGCCAAGGTTATTAACAGAGAACATCTTGTAAAAGCTAAATCTAGTTTGGTGGAAGCAATGTGTGTATTGGAAAAACACTTTCCTCCGTCTTTTTTTGTTATTACTATTCACTTGATGGTGCATCTGGCGGATGAAGCTTTAACATGCGGTCCTGTCAGATTCAGAGGGGTTGTATCCGTTTGAGAGGTAAATACCATCCTTTTCTCTTTTTAGTTTTTATTTTCTAGTTTTGAACTTATACTGAAAACTTGGCTTACTGCGTTTTGTAGGTTAATGAAAACTTTCAAGAATTTGGTGCGTAACAGAAGGTACATTGATGGTTGCATTGCAAGAGGGTATACATTACACGAAGCTAGCTACAGTATGGAGGACCTGTGAAAAGATGGTGACGGTACTCATAAACATAGTCGACATGCCTTTCTTGATGACGACGATGAGTTTGCAGATGAGATGACGTTGAGTAAAGGTAAAACCGTTAGTTTAACTGATGTACAGTTTGAACAAGTGCGCAAATGGATTCTGTCTAAGTATGTGGGATTATACGAGTGGGAAAGGTATAATTCTTCATTACTTTCTCATGTTTAATGTTATGGCATTGTATACATTTTTGTGTTTATGAAAGCTTTTTAGTTTCTAATTAACACAATGAGTTGGTGGATGTCATTGTAGGAAGTATGATGCTTATGTCGACAACTCCAAAGATGATACCGTAAAGAGATTTCATATATGGTTACGCGACGAGGTATTATCTTAAATGTTGTTTATAAAGTTGTTCCAAATAGCATTAAGCCAGTAAGTGATTAACTGTTTCACATATCTTCTTTTTGCAGTTGCTGGCAGCCAAAGAAGAAAATTCAATACTTTGGCGACTAGTGCAAGGACCTCAGTTCAAGGCTACGTCGTATAAGAAATACCAAGTCAACGGGTATATCTTCGCTCCAAAACATTACGAGGAGGGAAAGGTATGTCAAAACAATGGTGTGTGTATGAAGGCCTTTACAAAACAGAGAGCAAAATCCTCTGACCTAAACTACAAGGAAACATAAATGACCTATTATGGAGTTATTCGAGAGATTATTAAGTTGAATTATCTGGATTTCGAGGAAACGATTTTTTTATTGTGATTGGGTCAAAGTTGAAGATAGAAGTCATAGGTACAAAGTTGATCCTAGCTCAAAGGTGATAAAGGTCAACTTGTCTAAGTTGAGAAGCATAGATACATTGCATGACGAGCCTTTTATTCTTGCCTCTAAAGAGTCGCAAGTGTTTTACGCAACAAATGTTTCTGACAATGGATGGTCTGTGATAATGCACTATGCGCAAAGACTAACTACAACAGTAGATCATATTGAGCTGACAATGAGACTCTAGAAAATCTTATAGATGTATCTGAGGTAGTTTGAGGTAATGTTTCTTGCCTCTTTATTATCTTTCTGTTGTTTCTTTTTTCTGGTTCTTTTTGCAGTTAACTTAACCCTTCAATTTTTTTTTACTGTAGTTGGCAGAAGATTGACAAAGGAAATCTGATGGGAAGGTACCTACTATCTCAGGCTGAAGGGTATTACATCACCAGGTACTGAAACTAGCTAGGTCTTAGAAAACATGTTTTTTTGGCTAAGTGTAAGAACAAGAAAACTTGAAAATATGCTAAGTATGAAATATTGAAATATGTCCAACTATGAAAGATTGATTTTGGCTAAGTAATGAAATTTTGCTATTGAATATATTTGAATAAATGAAATTGATTCTGTGAATGTATGATTCAGTGAATGTATGATTGGGGAATTGCAGGGGTATGATTGCCTGCAATTCCAGGGCTGGTAAAACTGGAAAACTGTTTTTCACCGTTTCTAATTTCAGGGAAAGTTGGTCTTCGTTGACCTAGTCAAGGTTTAGCAACGGAGAAATTTGCGTTGCTAAGATTTTCCCAGCAAAGGGAAGTCGGTCTTCGTTGACCTAGTCAAGATTTAGCAACGAAAAATTTTGTGTTGCTAAAAATTTCCCGGCAAAGGGAAGTCGGTCTTCGTTGACCTAGTCAAGGTTTAGAAACGGCAATACTGCCGTTGCGGGCTAAAATAAGAAACGATAGTCAGGCCGTTGCTTAAAATATCCGAAACGGTGGTCCGGCCGTTGCTGAAAAAAATCGAAACGGTCTGCCAGCCGTTGCTGGGAAATATCCGAAATGGAAACCCGACCGTTGCGGGAAAAAATCATCAACGACGTATACGGCCGTTGCTAACCAAGAAACGCACCGTTGCTAAAATTTGTCACAGCATGAATAGCAAAGGCCAGCAACCGTTTCTAACACTTTGAACAACAGACAAGCACCATTGCTACTGGTCAAAATTGGTGTAGTGATTAAATTCGACTTTTAAGATTTCCATATAGGATATACACATCCAAACATCATAGAAGATGTTCATGGCCGTTGGAAAATAGCAAATACCTTAGCCAGATCCTCAATTTTACAATCTAATGCACTAAACGTAGTATTTGCCCTTCTCCATTTGACAACAATGGAAAATTATGCTCAACATATTTGTTTGGGTTGTATGATTAATAGACTCGGATGACGACGTGACACATCTCCCCTCCTATCTCCGCTCCTGTCTTCTCCACTTTTTTTCCCTCGTTGTCTGGCACAACATAAATGGTCTAATTTATCAAATATTTCTATCGGAAAAGTCCATTTCAGAGAAAAAGATGGAGAATTTCGAAATGGCCAGTGGGAAAATATAAAATATTATCTCATGTGTCCAAGACTCCATATCCCATTACCGTGACTCTACAGCTATGCCACTACTTCTCCCCCATCAATAAAATATACTATAACCATTGAAATCACCTAGAATCCAATCCGAATCTAGAGATTAGTATTGAATTATGTGGGAATGGTGGGCTTATCCAACACTACCACCCACTTGAATTAAGTGGGAGTGGTGGGTGGTCCACTCACCACCACCTACTTAATAAAGGTGGTCGGTTTTGATTTTTTTGTTTCTTTTTTCTCGTACATTAAGACTTTTTTGATCAGGAATATGTTCTAAAGATTTTCACGTGTCAGTATATAAACGGTCTATTCAAATTAAGTAGGAGTGGTGGGTGGTCAACCCTCTTATCTCCGCTCTTATCTTCTCCACTTTTTTCCCTCGTTGAGTGGCACAACATAAATGGTCTAATTTATCAAATGTTTATATCAGAAAAGTCCATTTCAGAGAAAAAGATGGAAAATTTCAAAATGACCAGTGGGAAAAATGTAAAATATTATCACATGTGTCCAAGACTCCATATCCCTTTACCGTGACTCTATAGTTGTGCCACTACTTCTCCCCCATCAATCAAAAATACTATAACCATTGCTATCGCCTAGAATCCATTCCAAATCTAGAGACTAGTATTGAATTATGTGGGAATGGTGGGCCTATTCAACACCACCACCGACGAATTAAGTGGGAGTGGTGGGTGGTCCACACACCACCACCTATTTAATAATGGTGGTCGGTTTTGATTTTGTTTCTTCTTACTTGTGCATCAAAACTTTTTTGATCAGGAATATATTCTAAAGATTTTCACGTGTCAGTAAATAAACGGTCTATTCAAATTAAGTGGGAGTGGTGGGTGGTCCACCTTCTATCTCCGCTTCTGTCTTCTCCACTTTTTTCCCTCGGTGTGTGGTACAACATAAATAATCTAATTTACTATTAAAACAATAATAGCAATACTTAATGCCGGCCTCACAATGAAAGTTGTACAAAGCTCGAATATTAGAGCTCGAGGCCCCACCATAGAAATTCTCGACCAATCAGAACATTTCGAGGTTATGGGCTGGGGTAATTTCGTCGGACGGATAGGTAAGCCCGTCGAGACCGAGGGTATTTTGGAGAATCCGGTGTTCTTTCTTAGGGTCACATAATTTCTTCCGCCACACCCTCTCTTCTTCTTCTCCTCTCTCTAGCTTCTTCCGCATATACTCTCCGTTCTCTGTTCTTTTCCAGACTCTTTTTTGCCTTACTGATTCAGTCATATTTTTCTGATTTTAACTCACTTCTATTGATTTCTTTTTTAGGTATGCAAACTAAAAAATCAATCGCAATCTCAATTAGGTAAGACTTTGATTTCGATTTAGGGTTTTTCTTTTGGGTTTATAGCTTCAGAATTTTGATGCTTGGATTAATTAGGGATTTATTTCATTGCGGCCCTGCTAAGGCATCATTAGTTCGTGAGAGTTTTTGCCTTCTGTGTTTTGATTTTTTAGGCGAGGAAACAATATGTATGGTAATCCCTGAATCTGTAAACCCTGAGTTTGTTGCTCCATACAATAATTCATTGATTGGGTTAATCGTTGATTGTATTTATTGTGGTTTGTAGATCTTATTTCAGGTTTTTTTAGGAGCAAAACAAAATCAGAAAGATGCACAGCTTTTTAGGGTTGTTGTAATCGGGTTGTTACAAAGAAACAGATAGGTACTGGAATTTGTTTCATGGAAGAAGGAAAGTCAGCTCATTTGTGGTACTTGGAAACATTTGATAATTTTCCAGGGGAGGCTATACATAACACAACAACTGCTTACGTTCGCAAGTATTGTAAAAATCTACTTCTCAATCACGTCGGCGCCGAAAGCCTCAAAAACTCCCAAAATCAGAATTGATGGATAATGAAGCTTTATGTTCATGGTCCACTCAAGCTTCAGTTGAAGTAAAAGAATGCACTGCCACTGTATGTATGCCTACTGCACAAAGCCTTAATGATTTATCTTTGCGTATTCTATTTCTAAAATTATTTGTAGTTTTGGTTGGTGATTGTTTGGTGCGTTGTTCATCAACAGATGATTATCGAGTTGGTATTGAAGGAACAATTAGGTTATGACTCTACTAAATCCACGAATAATTTGGTTAAGATGTCTGATTTCATAAAAAGGTATAATCAACATTCCCCTCAACGTACCCGGTACTACATTCCATCGATGTATGAAGGTATGACCTTAATTTCATATAACTAGCTATCTATATGAAACAACTGAAGCTAATGCTGAATTACTTTATATGTGTGCATTTATCAGAACCAAAAGAAAGTGTTGTAAATAATGAAGGACATCCTACACGAGAGACAAAATTCTACCGCAGTAGCAATCCACCTTCAACTGTTTTTCCTTTCCCTTTTCTATTGTTGGCATCTTAAATGCTTTGTTATTTTATTTTGGGGATTCCATGCAGTATATTTTTGTTTGTATTGATGTATCGGTTTATTCTTTCTTTTATTCGCAGTGAGAACATATAGGCAGGGAACTCACAGGTTAATAAAGTTACATAAGAAAGTTGCACCATTGAATATAACATCACATAAATTGTTTTGTGTGTAACTATATGTTCGGAGTGTTGGTTCGTATTGAATTTTGGATATATTGTTCCTGGGCATGACAAGAAGGTATGGTTAAAATTCTAGGATGTTATGATCACTTTAAGACCCCGAAATGATTTACTTTGCTAACTGCGTTTTCTGTAGGATTTTACTGAACGACAGGAACTGTTTTGGCTGTAAATACATATTTAACCGTTGGTTTTCAGTGATTTTTTGATATGATGTAGTTGAGTATGTCAGGTATGTTGGGTCAAAATTTGAGGATGATCAGACCAGGTTAAGACCCTGTAACAGTTGTTTGAACTAACTGTTTATCTGCAGGTTTCTGATAGCGAGTAGGGCTGTTCAAACTTCTGTATAGGATAATTTATCCATGGAAATTTACTCATATTTTATCTGAATATACCACCCTAAATGTTTAGCATCCTGTATAAACTTCAGGAGGATTAGACTAAAATAGGTACCCCAAACCCTCTATTAGTTATGACTGTATCTGCAGAAATTCATGTCAGAATCAGGAGTATTGAATGTCCTATATCTCAGTTTCCAGCCATTAGAATCCCCTGATATTTTAGTATGTTGTATATTAAACTCATAAGAGTTTCCAGTAAAAATTTCATGATGATCATACAAGTATAACATTGCTAATTATCATAAAGGGTTGACTGTTCCAGTTTTATAGTTGTTGTTCACGTTGTTATATATGAGGTGGTGTGTATTGTGGTAGCATATCTATATGTATACGGGCTGTATAAGTGGTATGTTCCATCTTCCTCATGATTTATTTTGGACACGCTAGAGCAGCATGAGAACACAGATATGTGAGTTTTGTGGTGTGTCACCCATGAAATTATTATGAGTCAGTGAAGAAGTGGGAGAACCGGGAGAATTCGATTTATATGTTAGCTCAATATGAATTTTATTGATTTGTTGTGGGTTAAATGGGTTGTGCATGGTCATGCTCTTTTGTGTCATTTGAACATATTGTCGAAGAGGGAATGTGCTCTTTTGGTTCGTGTACGTGATCATGGATGTTGTAACAATGTGTTGTCGTCAAAACTCCATTTCATGATATGTATGTGTTGAAAGCAAGCGTCACATTTGCACTGATGGACACAAACTAAAAATGTAACTTAAAGATCAGTTTAATAGAATGACACTAGCGTCTGACCTTGCTGATTTGAAGTCGCTGAGAGCGCATTCTAAACTGAATTTCCAGGAAAGTTCTTTCTCAAACCAGCCACGCTTCGCTGGCTTCTTTTATATCTTATTATTTCTTCTGGAATATATTACAGAGTAGTGTGCATATATTACAAAGTAGTCTGCAAATGAAGTAAATTCCTGTCTATCCCATGTTCCATTGATTTTGAATGCTTGATTGATTTTACCTGATACTCAATATCACTTAATTGATTTTACCCTCTACTTAATTGTTAACCTGTGTTACCATTTTACTGTCAACCAATGAATCACCCTGCTATGTTGTAATTGTTTAGACTATAAACATTTTACAGCGTCCTTATCATAATTCATTACAACTCTTAAGTCTAACATCAGTATTTCCTTTTATAACAGTGCAGGTAATCCACAATGGATAAAAACATATTTGATGATCCCTGGATTGAGCCTAACAAGGATATGCCAGAATCTTTCGCGATAACTACAATGCCTAGCAGATGAACTTGGAAAGCTAATTATTTCCTGCACACACCCGTCCTGTTAAACACTTAAGTCTCTATATACCATAATCACATATAGAATTCATTATGTTAAGCTCAAAAAGAAGCAAAAAAACCAGGACATGAGATATTTGTATAATATCTGTCAAATTGTTTGTAGCTTAAGATTGTGGTTGGATTACGGTTTAATCTGAGTGGCACTATATCGATTTCTTATTAAACTCCAACTAAGTAGTCCGATAATGTTGAATTTTTGCTCAAGTATATAATTGAGACTTTCGATTGACACAATATCAGACTCCATATGACTTGGATATTCAGGATTTTGATATGCTTAAGTTTATTTTGCAGGGATAAGACCAAGGATATAAGGCTTATGATGATACTCTTGCTTATCGCCTTGAGGAAAGCTGTACAAACAACAATGTTTACCCTTCCAATAACGTTCCAGAGAGAAATACCTGTTAAGAGGAAAACTAAATGAGACAAGGTATCCATCAACTACATTTTTAGAAATTTACAGTCTTTAGTTCAAATTTTTGTTGAAGCAATTCCAAAGCCATTGTATTGGTAACCCGAGTTAGTTTCAAATCAGCGACTGTGGGTAGGGCGGGTAGGGCCGCTACTGAGGATCTTATTGGTGGTATTGACTGCTTCTATGGGCAACCAAAAATTCCCCTTACGCAGGATGTGAGAGTAAGTTGCTAAATTTACTGTTTTTCCCATGAAAAATTCAATGACGGCGAAGATAACCATTCTCATTTATAATCCTTGCTACTTTGCATCATTTCCTTAATTTATTGAATCTTGAAGCCAGGATTTCAGATGTGCCCCCTGCCTAACTTCAGGATCTGTTGCTAAGCTGTTGCCAAAGCAATCTTCTTCTTTCCTCGACTGATTTCTATTCTGATTATGGCTCATTTTTATTCTGAGTAATCTGTATGCCTTTTTTTTGCAGTTGTAAGTCATCCTTTGCGGTTTCTTATTTGACTACAATTAGTTGCAATTATCAGTTAACTTAGAATATTTTTGTTGCAGGAACAATAATAATGGTTCAGTATTTCTGTTCATTAATTTTGTAACTAAGTTGGGGATGGAAATTCTATTTAGGAGGCACTTTTTTGAGTTGGCGTGTACCTGCCTAAGAATCTCTTTGGCTTTGTCTATATCGAGAAGTCTCAAAATTCTAACTTAGGTAACTGTCCTTTCATTATATTCCTTTTCTTCTATATTTATTACTGCTCAAGCCTTATGTACTTAGACCTGAGCTTTTGTGTATGTTTAGTTACACATTAATATAATGTACATAACTTCATGTACCATCGTTTATCTTTGTGCTATATTCTTTTTCTTTTATATTTATTAACCTCATAATATCAATGTTCATTCTACTACACAAGGCCATGTACTTGGCCCTGAGCTTTAATGTATGTTCAGCATCAATGTATCTTCAGCTAAGCATATTAATACAATGTGTACATAACTTCCTGTACTATTATTTGCCATCTTAGATCAATTGGTAGAGCGTGTGGCTTTCTGCCCCAAGGATGTGGGTTCGATTCCCACAGATTGGAAATCTATACGAAAGGCTAATTGACTCTTAGTTGTATTATACATTAGCATAATATGCATTGAAAGATCATAAACAAAAGACATGGGTCTTGATTTTCCTTTTTATTCTTTGGTGCTGCAGGTTTGGCTGGTTAAAGCTGGGCTTTGACAAAAGATGACCATAAACAGGCACCAGAAGGAACACACTTTATACCTATCTCGCCAATAAGGGGAGCTAGAAAACCCTATGTTTACTACACAACCATGGTTATTCCTAAAGCTCTAGAGAATGTGCATACCTGTGAGGTAGCAGCTCATTAACTCACTACCTTGAATATCTAAATAATCTAGATATGGTGAAGTAGAATGCGCCATCTTTTATGTTGACTGTGAGTGATTTTTCAGTACCTTATTTTCTGGCCTTGCAGTCTGATTAGTCCTTCATATTTAAAGAATCTCTAATAGATCATAATTCTCTTTGATGGTGAATTAGCTTCATAAAGTATTTTCTATTTTGTTGTGTGTTGTATACTGATATCTGGCTTTTTACAGTGTCGTATTGGCATCATCCACATGAGCTAAAGGTGGTGAAAGGTCTCCAACCAGCAAGCAAAACTGAAACCCAAAAGGCTTCAATTTCTTATCATCCTCACCATCTCACCACGCCGGTAGTTCCCATCAGTGACAGTAGTATGAAGTTCACCCATATCCTCTGCAATCTCTCCTCATGAGGTACTCTATGTTTAGACTCTTATTACTTTTTTTTTTCCGCAAAAGCAACGCCAACTCTTCATTTGAAAAAAAAAACGGAAAACGACAACATCAATAATAGGAACAAGGAGGTAAACGATACACATTCACATTTTAAATATCTTCATATTGTTCAGACTAGGAATGTTATTTTATCTTAATGTGTTGGATGCTTTGGATTAATGACGGGGGCAAGCAAGTGTACAATTTCTGTGAACCAGACAGACATTGGAAATGTACTTTATATTCCTTTTTTAGTTATCAAATTTTTTTTTCAGATCATCCATCATGGTGAAAAAAATTTGTGGTTGTTAGCACATCCCGACTTTAAGCAGCAAATTTGTTGTTTGTTCAGATCTTCTCAATGTTGATTTGTTTCCCTTGCAGGCATTTGCAGATTTGAAAGAGCGTGGTGTTAAACCAAATATGGCTATTCAGAGACTCTATGCAAACGACTCTGTCTCAAGGTATCAGTCACCAGTATTCTTGACTATTATAAGAAACAGTAAGGCTAAGTCTAATGGGGGAGTTCAACTTCCCTTAAAAGCGTGGTCTAAACCCCAATTTCCCCCCACTTCAACTTCAACTTCCCTTATTTAAGCGCTTAAACGAATATTCTCACTAGATCTGATGGGGGAGCTCAATGATGTAGCGCCCAAAAAGTGAACTCGCGCTCAATGATATAGCGCCCAAACGAATATTCTCACTAGATCTGATGGCTAATAACATATGTTCCAGATCTGATGGCTGAGATTATCTGGCGCTTTATCATGTAGCGCCCAAACGCTATATTATTCAGCGCCGAAGTAGAATTTAGCTGATGTGTCTAGCACTTCCCATTAGACTTGGTTTGGGAATTTGCTGATGTGTCATGCTATTTTTTAAGGGAAGTTGAACTCCCATTAGACTTAGCCTAAGGCTAACTAAAGTTTAATGTTGTTGAAAATGGGAAATTTTCTGCATTTTCGTAATTATATCGAACTCTTGCTTTTTTCGTATCTGGAAATGTATTTTCAACAGTTCAAACGATCGTGCTTCCTTATTTTATCAAACCACAAAACCTGCATAGCTTGGTTGTTTCTTTAGCTGCAAAACAAGGTTTGTATTCAAGCAAATCTTTTACTGAAATATGATATCTAAAAATGAATACATCCTTCGTATTCTTAGATTAAAATTCAATCTCCAACGCTATTAGGTTTTCCCGTCACCAAGGCTAGAGAAGGTGTTAAATGCCCTTTTTGCTTCGGCTAACCAATCGAATGAAGTGATCAACTGGAGCTGGATGAATATATAGTTTATTGCCTTCCACTCTGGCCCTTCTGACTTTGACCCCTGGGCAATCAGACACAAGATGGCACGGCTAAGAGTTCACGAGCAAATAGAAAGATGCAAATCATGCTTTACTTCCTGAGAAAACACCTTTCTTCAACAAGATGTTAGTAATTATTTCTAAAAAAGTCTTATTCATTTCTGAAAGTCATAAAGAAAAGGCACGATCAGGTAATACCCAGAATGAAGCATCCTTTTGAAGTTACGGGGTAGTGTTCTATCTATTTTTGTATTACTGATACCACTTCCTGTGATGTTCGTCACTTGGAGCCAGCTTTATAAATTAGCCCACGTGGAACAAATGATTACATTGGCATGTATCCTGATAATTTGCAGTAGTATATGAGGTGTGTGAGTTGTGTTTCTCCTTAACGTTGTTCACTGATAATTGAGAGAGTATGCTAATCTCAATAGGAAGAATACCTTCTCAGCAACTGTGGAGATTGAGCAACGCTAGGGATATTGACCTAGGTTCAATGATAATTCGGTGAATAACATCGAAAGTCAGTGAGAGTTATCAACGTCTTTTTATAGGTATTGATTAGTCCTGACTAGGTCTGACTCGGTGTGTTTTAGAATCTTGAGCACGACTCATTTTTCCTCGACTCGCAAATAGTACTGTAAAAACCCCTGACTAGGTCTGACTCAGTGTGTTTTAGAATCTTTATCACGACTCATTTTTCCTCGACTCGCAAATAATTCACAGTTTAAACTTTGGTGCTGCTTTATGTTCTGGAATTACCTTGCTTCTCGCACGATGGATTAGAAGGGGATTTTCTTAATCAACTCATTGATGACATCGAGAAAGATAAATTCTTAAATGACGAATTTGCAGCTGTCATCATAATGTTTAGAGCTAAAATTGGTAACCTTATTCTTATTCTTCTTCTTTCGTTTTTATCTCGCAGATGATTTTGTAGCTTGATCTCATGGCAAAGAGGAATAGAAGGAGAATAGTTGGACGAAAAGAATGACATTCTCTTTTTTTCCACTTGGATCCCAGTAATCCCAGTAAGTTTGATCTCTTTTCGTTGCAACATGCATATGGATTGACTGAGCATAGTTGCATAAAGCCATGGAGACCCAGAAAGAGGTCATGAAGCTGCCTTTTCTCTTTTTGGTGTCAGTTCTCAGTTCAAGGTTAATTGGTAAATTAACTTTATTTTCGGTTATATGATTTTGGATATATATGGTAATAGCATTTTTCATGATTTAGCACATAAATCCCATGATCATTTACTATTGTATCTAGGTAGGTTCGACTTTTCTTTGTCATTTATATTACCTTTTTCAAGAATATCTTAATAAATCTCCCCCTCATGAGATGTATGTTGGTCACTTCATCCTCAACTAAACATGAGCAGTGGGCATTGATTTACAACAGCCAATTTAGTACCCCTGACATGAATGGTGTGAACCTCATAGAATGCAATTAAAGGTTTAGCTGCCACTGTGAGTTAATTCTTGATTCGGCATTATTCTTGAATTGAGTCTTGAAATAGTTTTTTTTTTTTTGGCTATTCCTTCCACTTAATCTTCAGTAGTTGCGGTAACTAAATGATCTGTAAAGGAAAAAACACCACTATTAATGTATTGTCTGCCAGTGCCATCTATATCATGTCTAAGCACCACTGCTAATGTATTTTCCAGCAGAATGATAATTGCTCCTCAAATGCACAACCATAGATAGATGTACTACATAATAGATGGCAGGAACAAGAAGGTAGAGTAGAAACATTTACATCACAATGACTTATGTCTTCTCTTTACAGGGGTTTTTTGTTTATGGTTGTAGGTTTTGTTTTGTTTGTCCTTATTCTGTCAATTTTTGTGATTAGGTCGAGGCAGTTGGGGCTCTCACAAACCTTTTGCCAATAACTTCAAGTAAATTTTCCTACAGTACAGTATTATAAATTTGTTTGTCTTCTCCTCTTATTAATTACTCCGTATTATTTTATTTTTTTGAAAGGCACCAAAATAGAGTTACTTTTGTATTCTTTCTTCGATTGCATGTAGGTTGAGATGATTATGAAAATTCCGAAAGAGGAAGTGTTTCGACAAAGGCGTTTAATCCGTTGATTAGAAACTCAGTACTTCAACTTAAAGAATGTAAAGAGTCCTTCCTGAAGTCATAAAATTTGAGACCGTGAAGGAATTCAAATTATCACATGAGGAGCACAACTGGCCCACATCAAGCAAACAAAGCTCTCACAGTGCATATGGTAATCGATATGTTAGGCAGCTTTGACATTTTGGGCTTTCCCCATATTTTTGGTGACATAAGAATTGTAGTATTAGTATTTGGTTAAATGCTTTAGCGCCTGGGTTTTAATTAGTTGATGATGGCAATTGATGTCTAAACGTTGTTATATTTACTGTGTACAATGCAGCTTGCAACGGAGTGGAGCGAAGGCAAGGAAGATGTTTTGACCACGTCAAACCCTGCACTCAAAGCACTGGCTCAGGTATGCTGAGTTGATACACGAGCAAACATTTAGTGCTGATATTTGTATGATATATTTGAGGTATCTACGCTAGGGATCTACAAAACTCAGTTCACCACCCAAATGCCTACTGAAACTTGGCATAATGCTGATGCAAAATTGCCACAATTTCATTGGGATTTGGACTGCTGCATCTCGCTTTTTTACTCATTATGGTAGGGACTATGTACAAGTAAGAAATGTTAAATTGGCTCATTATTTTTAGTTTTTTTACCATGGGTTTCAATCGTTTATATACCTTCCCCCCCTATATTTGTCTCAGGAATAGGTCAAATTGACTAAATATTGAAATAAAAACCAGTACTACTGCTTACTATATTCAATTATTACAGGTTGCATTAATTCTTAACTCTGAACAGATTTAGGATTTTCTTATAGTTATAAATATTGAGGTAGTTGGGTTTGTTTCTATAATATGGACAGGGATTCCGAAAGATTGATCCAGAGAGGTGGGACTTTGTTATTGAAGGGTTTATAAAAAGAAGGCATGTCTCTACAGCACGGAGATGAATTGAGAGCTTCACTCTTCAACGAATAACCAAACAATATGAGATCCATAGTATTGCCAAAAGCAGGAGACCCAAAAAAACTGATGGAATGGTATCAAGATGAGGTTGCGAAGATGAGGAACAAGAGAGGATGATGAAGGCAACAAAAGGAGGAAGGAGATCTAAACAATATCTAAATTCGAGCATTACTTAATATATTTTGATTATCACATTTTATGCACTGTGGTTAAGAAAACATCCACTGCAAATGTCGCGTTATCACACTTTGTTATAGTGCACAGAGTCTAACTGAGCTGATGTTTTGACGTTAGAGAGCAC
>JAJJMA010339974.1:0-11610 GCA_023529015.1 Papaver nudicaule
TTTTGACACCTAAAACTGACAACTAGCTTGACATACCAACGCTAGTGAGTTTGACCGGACAATGCCCTAACATATACTCATATGAAACCCTAGTTACGAATTGGTGTTGTTTTAAACTAACTCATACTTGTTTCTCTTGATTTTGATCCTAGGGTTCATGAAATAAATTGGGGTTTTCTTCTAATTTGATATTTAAACTTTGTTTAATGAAAACCTAGCTATGGTTTCCTTGTATTTCTTGGAATTGATCTCTATTTCCTTTTGGAATTCAGTTTAAAGCATTTCGGGGTTTCTGAAACGTTGCTACTGTCTTGTTTCTTAACAGATTTTACACCCAGATACTTTAACCATTAATTTTGGTTATAATTTTATTATGAAAGAGGTCTTTCTTATTTTTAAAATGAGCCAAGAACCACTGAATTTCATTGAGTAATGAATCATGTATAAATTTTTAAGTTTGGACTCTCAAAACTGTGACTGTCAGTTACGTTTTTCACTGACAGGTTTTGTTCAGAAGTTTTAACCTTGTTCATGAAATTATTATTTTTGTAAATAATTTTTATGTGATATCTTATCCTCTTAGCTTTGAAATGAGCTAAAAAACACTGGTTTCCGATAAGTATTGAACTTGTGTGAATTTTTAAGTTAGAGCTACCAAAACTGCAAGTTTTCTGAAACCTTTTTACTACAGGCTTTTCTCAACGTATTTTGATCTTGTTCCTGTAGTTATGGATTGTTATTGTAATTTTTATGTGGTAGCTTATTATTTCTACTTTAAAATGAGATAAGAATCGCTGATTTTCATTGTGTAACGAAGCCTACACGAATTTTCAAAGATGAGCTATCGAAACTGGAATTTCAGAAAATTATGTTAATGTTTCATACTTTCCGTATTTCATTCTTTAAGCTATTGAATTCTTGATTTTTGCTGGGAACGTTATGTGAAAGAATGTATTGTCATGTTTCTAAAATGGTAAGATTTGTTGAGTTTTTATTTAAAACTTAACCCATGGCAAGTATTGAAAACCAGTCGTTCTAAAAGAGCATTTAACGCCAAACTCATCGTTTTGAAGTACTTGATGAATATGGTTTATGCCCAGCCATATGATTTGATGCTTTCATGTATTTGTAAACTTGTTTTGAAACATGGTAAGCAATGTAAGTTTCTTTTATGGTTTATCAATTGAAACTTATAATGGTTTGAAATGATAATCGTATTTAACGATATTTGTGAACTGTTTATAAACTGCGTTGAGCATCCCTTTTGATTACGAATCCTACTGGTGAGTTTTTCGGGCCCAGAGGGGCAATCCATGCTAATGGTAACCTGCGGAAGATCGTCGAGGACGATGGGTGGTTTTCAGATAAACTCCGGCAATCCAACCTTTACAGTAGACTATTGCGAACTCACTTGCCTTTTGATGATTTCGATTGTGTATTGGCTAACAAAGTCTATGATACTTCGATATGGATGATCTCAACAACTTAACGTATTTTTTTATGCTTTAATTGATGTTGATGGTTTTGTTTATTGGGCATCGCTTGTACTTACGCTATGGTATTGATATCTCTCTACTGGGCTGTGGCTCACCCCGTTTTGTTTTGTTTTCCACAGAGTTCGAGAGTGGCTTGAAACAGTAAGCTTGTTAAAGGCTTGGTGAGTTGAGCTTTGGGGTTCGAAGTGAGTATATTCACTTTGTGTTCATGTATGTATTCATGTGAATGGCTGGTTGGGTTTGTAAAAAGATTAATACGTTATGTTCATATCTTTTGGTTTATGAAAAGTGTTTCAGTATTTTTATACTGCTTTATTTAAAGGGGCTTTATGTCTGGAAATTTTGTAAAGTTCGCTTGTGGTTGTGAAAGTTCTTCTACTACTTTTGGGTTAAAAGTTTAATACAATTGAACTCTTTTGGCAATGTTTGTGAAATTACCATTATTTTGCCCTTGTTTGCAAACTGTTTTCGATTGTGCTTTTCAAATGGCAGTTCGGGAGATTTGGAACTTGTCAGTTGACTGAACTCCACGGTCAATTGGAAGCGGAAATTTTTCTGGGTCGTCACAACCGTCCTTCTGAATTACAACCAGATACATCGAATACGTGGTTTACGTACATGTACGTGTATAAATTGATGTTTTGGAACTCAAAGAGAAATTTCCGGAGTCACTGTTCACGAACCGGTTCGGGAACCGTCGTTACTCAGAATTAGGGTTTAACTGGATCTGCTGGAAGTTATGGGCTGGGCGCGCCAGTACTTAGACGTGTTGGACGCCCTCAGCTATAATCCACTGGACTCTTGCTCAAGGGTACTCCTTTAGATTCACCCATATCCAACAAGTGATTTGCAATCAAACCATTGCTATGGAAAGATGGTATCGAATCTATCTCATGCATTCTTGTAACCTTAGTATTTGTGGGAACAAATACCAACATAACACATGGTTATGTAGACAAGAATACGATCTCAATCGCTATTAGTATCTCTACTAAAGTGGCCGACTATTTCGAAAGATAAAATAAGTAGAATAAAAGAATTTCCATAAAAGTCATAACTCCTACTAACCTTTTGTCGATGAAGAATAATTGATGTCTTATTTGTCTTCACAGTCTTTGTCTTCAAGGTCTCTACTACTTTGTCTATATCCCAATTCCGAAATATAAACTCTAGTAGGCTAAATCAAGAATTGTGTTTTGACACCTAAAACTGACAACTAGCTTAACATACCAACGCTAGTGGGTTTGACTGGACAATGCCCTAACAGTTATTATTACTTCCAAATGTCGTCATCAACTTTGATAATGTCGACATCACTTTCTAGGCTTTGCTGGACGGGTCAGAACGATCCTATGAGGAAGTGGTATCAGGTTCAACGTGCTTCAACGTTCCGCATAATGTGGACAAGCCTTGTGTGTTAAGCTTAAGTGAACACATAGGTTCAAGGGACATTCTGAATCACGCAGAAATATATACCATGGAAGTACACTGTATGATTCAACGAACAATAGAAAAATGTTGAATCTCCTGAATTCTTGATTCTAATGTAGATGATCACGTTAATGATATCCAAGAATTCAAATCAAAACATCAAATGAATAATCAAATGAATATTTTATCGAGTATTAAAATCATACGAAGATCTAATCACGTACAGTATTGATCAGAAATCATGTGTCTACTAATTAAAGCGACTAACCATATTTCTGATGATGACTCAAGCCAACTTAGTTGTACTGTATAGGGCAAAATACCATGGGACACGTGTCAGAATCGGGAAAGAGGATCAAAGAAGGAAGAGCAAGAACGAAGTAACGAATCAAACACAAGAAAATCTCGTACGCCAGTGTGTTGTCACGATTGAATATCTGGGAATGCGTGCTTTGGATGGCTGAAAGCCAGAAAAGTATCACAAAGTAAAAGCTCGGCAAGGAAGGTTCGAAGTCGTAGAATAAGTAGTTCGAGGAGAAGGATGCGAGGATATTGAAGTGAACTTCGGGATATCACCCCGAAGGCACCGCCTTATCGACAAGCTCTGACATCCCCACGATTGAGTAGTTTGTCCTATTAGTTGTAATCCACTTTCGACTTGGCCTATATAAGGCGAGCTCGAGGTCCTTTGTAAGGGTTGAAATTTTGGTGTAACTTTAAGGTGTGTGAGAGAGATTAGGTTAGTATCTCCTCAAGGCTCTAATCATCATCTCCATGTACTAATATCCAGATAAATCTAAGTTCCAGTTATGCTTTATTTGTTATCATGTTGATTATTAATGTTTGTCCATCTCGATACTGTTCTTATCTTCGTAGTAATCTTATTGGTATCGTTTTATGCAACTAAAACCATAGTTTAGACTTGTAGATCTAATGGCTGTCGAGTATAAAGTACCTATGCAGATTTGATACTCACACAGTTTGGCGCTAGAAACAGGGACTGATTAAAACAACTTAGGGTTTGCCTGTGAGTTTATGATTTTCAAATTCTTTGGGGAAATTTTTTCTAGGGTTTTCAGGGCCTTTTAAACTTTACATTCATTATAAGCTCCAGCACCTTGGGCGTCTAAATATCTTAAAAACTTTAGCACGTTTAAGGGTCTTTTGAGCAAATCATCAGTATGATAAGATCGATGTTTCTTCAAGGAGTCTAAGCTCTGAAACACAGAGATCTACTCAAGCATAAAACACATTTCTCTAATAAGTTTACCTCCAATACAGTACAAAAAGGGTTTTGACAAAAAAGGAAATAACTAAAATAACCATATACAACACAAAAAAGATCTAGTACAGTTAGAGGTATCGTACATGTAAGACCACTAGGACACATTGTGGACCTCACTTTTCGGCTGCAACTTTGTAGGATCGCTTTCACGAAAAAAGGATGCCGAAGAAGCTCGTCAAGATGGAATCACAAGATGGAACTTCACTCCAGAACACTCACTACAACTCACGGTTCATTCAAAGAAAAGCATTAGCTCACGAAGCAACATAACGGCAAGGATCCACAAGAGAGATGAAGACAGGATGGAAATAATGATAGTTGCAGAAGCAAGGAAATTCGAGCCATGGCAGTTGGAACCGATATTCTACTCCACAGACGATCTTCCCGAGGACGGCCCGAGCAACACGCCACTAGTGATAACAACAAGCGTAAACGGAGAGTCATTATCAAAAATATTGGTTGATCCAGGGAGTTCTGTCGACATCCTCTTCGAAATGGCATATAGGAAATTCTTCAACAACATACCGCTGATGGCGTCAGACTACACAATCTACGGATTCAACGGAAGAGATACGAAGCCGAAGGGAGACGTCTCATTACAAATTTACGTAATCTCGATGAAGTTGCAAACCACATTTTGTGTCCTGGACATCGAGTCACCTTATAACACTATCTTGGCACGGCCATGGCTGCACGTGATCTTGGGGGTACCTTCTACACTGCACCAAAAACTCAGATTCCCGACTCATACGGGTATAGGTGAAATCAAGGGCGAAATCATGGAGTCGCAAGCATGTCACGAGAAGGACATCGAAAAACGAAGATATGCAATGCGCAATCAAAGGGAACGGTACAAACAACAAAGGGCGGAGATGATCGACATGAAAATCAACCAAGTAACCAAAGGAGACAGGGGAGAAATTACGAAGGAAGCTCTGAAGGATCCCATTGCAATGAATGAGGAAACACCAAACTTTACCCCGACGGAACCTACCGAGGACGTGAACATTAGAACTAGCGAAGAGCCAAAAATCGTGCAAATTGGAACATTAATGGGACAGGAACAGCGTGCAGAATTGGAAAGCTTACTAAGGGAATACGCGGATGTATTCGCCTGGAGGATGAGCGAGATGGCTAGAATTAACCCCAAGCTTAGCATGTCATTATCTAGACATAAATCCTTCGATACGACCATTCAAGCAAAGACCAAGAAAGCTAGCAGATGTGTACCAGGAAGCAGTTGAATCCGAGCTCAACAAGATGATTGCCACAGGGATTCTCAAGAGAATACAATATGCAGATTGGATATCGAACATGGTCATCGTTTCGAAGAAAAACAAAGGAGTACGAATCTGTATCGACTTTAGCAATTTGAACAAGGCATGTCCCAAGGATCCACACCCACTTCCAAGCATAGACCAAATGGTGGATGCAACAGCAGGTCATGAGTTATTAAGCTTCATGGACGGCTATTCGGGTTACAATCAAATTTCCTTAGCAGAAGAAGATCAAAAACACACAACATTTTTAACATCCAACGGGTTATACTGTTACACACGAATGACGTTCGGACTAAAGAATGTCGGTGCTACTTATCAGAAAGCAATGGAGAATATCTTTCGCTCTTGGCTGAAGAAGACTGTAGAAGCATATGTAGACGACATGTTTGTAAAGAGCAAGAAGGCAGAAACTCACGTTGGAAATCTCCGGGAGATACTGGAAAAGATGTGCCAAAGCAATATGAAAATCAATCCTGCAAAATGCATCTTCGGAGTTACCTCAGGGAAGTTCTTGGGTTACGTCGTTACGAAAACTGGCATCGAGGCATATCCATCGAAGGTGCAAGCAATCAGGGAAATGCCATCGCCAACAACCATAAAAGACGTACAAGCACTAAACGGTAGACTGGATGCCCTTAGTAAATTCATTGCTCGATCCTTGGATAGATGTAAAAACTTCTTTAGCATTCTGAAAAAGGGGGGAAAATTCGTATGGAGTATGGACAGATGAGAGGGAGGCTGCTTTCCAAGGAATCAAAAATTACCTAACAAGCTTGTCAGCCCTGCAACGACCAGAAAGAAATGAATATTTGATACTCTATATTGCGGCCAACTCGGATGCCATCAGCGTGGTACTAGTAACCACCCGAGGGGAAGAACGGCCGGTATACTATATCAGCAGGACACTCTTTCAGGCCGAGAAAAATTACACCAAGCTGGAACAACTCATACTTGCATTGGTGGTAGCAACCCAAAAGCTTTGGACATACTTCCAGGCCCATAAAATCATTGTACTAACCAAAACACCAATTGAATCTGTCCTTAAAAACTTGCAGGCAGCCGAAAGAATTGCCAAATGGAATGCCCAAATAGGCCAATACGACGTGGTTTACGAAATTCGAATATCATTAAAATCACAAATCATCGCTGACTTCTTAGCCGAATTTCCAATCGAAGAAGATTACGAAGAAGAGACAATACTAGGGATCGAGGACGAAGAGGGACCGTCGGATCTCCTAGAGCAATGTCATCCTCGTCGTTTGGAAGTATTCATCGAAGGGTCAGTAAATGGCGATGGTCGAGGAGTTGGTATAGTATTCACTTCGCCATAAGGGAAACGGACAATATATGCACTCCGATTGGAGTTCGAAGCAACAAATAACGAAACGAAATATGAGGCAATAATCCACACTTTAAAATATATGATAGAAATGGAAATCCAAGAAGCACGGATAACTACAAACTCTCAACTTGTAGTGCGACAGCTTGATGGCAGCTATCAATCAAATGACTCATTATCAAAATACAAGAAATTAGCAAGGAGATTAATGGCAAAGATCCCACATTTAAAATTTTGACACATATGCAGGAAGGATAACAGGCATGCGGACGCTCTGGCATTTATTGCCTCAAAAACAACGGACCAAGACGTCATCTCTGTCGAGATAGGAAGGGTGAAGAAGTTATCCATAGCAGACATACGGGACGAACAAGTAATGACAATCCAGGATGACAACGAAGATTGGAGAATACCCATAGAAAATACTGAGAGACCCAGGAATTGCCAAGCAACTCGCTCGAAACACATAAAGTAATAAGTAGATCAGCAAATTATAAAATTTTAGATGGAGTCTTATACAGACAATCATTCCTAGGTCCACTACTAAGATGTGTTCATCGAATAGATGGTGTTGCACTGATGACGGATCTACACAGCAGCGAAGCAGGAACTCATAGTGGGGTAAGGGCCCTCACTCAGAGAACCAAGGCTCAAGGTATTATTGGCCGTACATGCAGACCGATGCAAAAAACATATCTCAGAGGTGCGACCCATGTATGGGTATAAAATCTGCATAGGTGCATCATGTTCTATAGCCTTCAGATCTCACACTCACACACACAGTAACTTAAACATTATACAAGGTGCGAAGACCTCAAGAACAATACCGAAGACATGTAAAAAGACATTAATCAAAAGACTAAACGTGTAAAGATTATATTTCTGTTTATTTTCTACTACATGGATATGATCCTAAGGAGCTAGAGGAGATACAGACCTAATCCCTCTCTCGCCACTTAGGTTACACCCGAAAATTCCAGCCCCTTACAATGTTTTCCAAGCTCGCCTTATATAGCCGAGCTTGGGTGGTTTACAACTAATAAGACAATGGACTCAATCGTGGTGGTGTCAGTCTTTGTCGAGTAAGGTGGTTCCTTCGGCGGTACTCCGAAGATGGTACTGGGGCTTTGGTCTTTCGAGGCAGGGTCTGAATCCCTTTCTTCTGATGCTCTACTCGGTGTCCTCGGACTTTCTTTGGTTTGATCCCGAAGCTTCGCCACTTCTTCCTTTGGTGTGATCTTGCTTCTTGGATCTCTGACACGTGTCCCGAGGGGTTTTACCCTCCACAGTTTGCCTCTTTACTTTCCTTGTATCGAAGATGCGAGGAGAGGAAATTCCCTTTTTGCCACATCTTCCTCACCATGTATCCCCACTACTTGCCAGGTGTGAGATTTTTCGACACGTTCTTCCTATTCTCGAGGATTTCGCGGCTTTTTACCTTTTGACCGGCAGCGCCAGTTCCTCTTTCACTATTTAAGTTTTGGTTCTCCCTCTAAAAATATTTTAGCCCCTTCGTATCCATCTTCCTTGGCACCGGCGTTTTCTTTCCGTGAGACCTCCCAATTTGTAACTTCATATCAAGCGTTCTTTCCGTATTTTCCTTCATGACCCATTGCTTTATTCCTCCTATTGTTTCATAAAGTCGATTCTTTTTAAACTTTCATCATCTTCCTGTCATCTGATCCATATTGCCTCTGCAACTTCTGGTCACCGGCGACATTAGTCTTCTTTTTTCTGTGTTTTTCTTTCCATGTCGTCTTCTTCCGAGGTTGATGACCTTGTTTTAAAGATGAAAGGCATGGGTTTCAAAGAAGAGGATTTTCAGATTAAGCCGTTAGTTCTTCCAGATTGACTCCAGAGCTGGTTGAGGAGTATCAATGTGACGAGAGCAGGCTCTTGGTGACATTTCATCAAATGTCTGCAGGGTTACTTCCTCGTCTTTACAAGCCTTCGAATCCTTTGTTTCTCCGCATTCTTTGTTATCTTCCTAAACCTTGAGGGGTGATGCAACTTACTTCCAGCTCCATTTACCTCATCAATCAGTGGGTTCTTCGCTCCGAAGATAATTTCCCTGCCGGATCTACGGCGAAGTTCTATTTTACTGCTGAGAACTTCTTTAAACATTACGAGCCCTTTTTAACCCTAGACAACGAATTTGCTCCTTGGGGGGTCAGCTTTCGGTCCGTGGAAGGTAGCGAGAATATCATCCCTGGGTCCTTGGACTATTCCATGGATGAAGATTGGTACTCGGAACCTATACTTCTCAAGGGTCCTGTGCTCCGAGGCTGGAAGGATTCTAGCCGGTACTTCCCTCAGACCGAGTTTGATGCAGGGCATGAGTTTCGGACTCATCATTTGTTCTCCATTCACTTTTCTGACGAAGATAGAGGATTATCTCGCCCCTCTTCGGGGAAGGGTAAGGGTGTTTCCATGGAGCCTTCGGGAAGCTTAAAGCGTTCCCGAACAGATGAGGAGACTATGCAGCAGGTAACAAATACTTTCCTATGTTCTTCTCTAGAGTATTCATACTTGCCTCTATTTGTTTCCTGAGAAAGACGGGTCCTTATCTGCAAGGAGAGTCTTTAGGTGACTTAAGCCTGAACAATGATCTGATGGATTTTGAGTACGGGGGAAATTCGAAGGTTCCTCAGCCGCTGAAGAATTCTGTTTTTCAGAAGATTCTCAGGGGAGTTATGCCCAAACGTCGTCGAGCTGCTACGAGACCCCTGGTGGAATCAACGAATGCTGGAAAGGAGGTATCAGCACCGAAGACAGCTGAAACGGTTATCAAATAAGTGAGTACCAGTAATCCTTCTGTTATCGTGCCTATTACCACCATCGGTGCCTCTGCCTCAGCTATAGTAGGTCCTACAGTTGCTGACGCTTGTGCTGCTTCGGGCGTTGCGCTTACTGTTTCTTCTGTTCCGAGTGCCATCATCGGTGCCGCTGCCTCGGCGATAGTAATTTCTACAACTACTGCCGCTATCGAATCTTCTATTCTTTCTTCGGAAAGAATTGTCACTCCAGTGGACCTTCTTGTTCCCCGAAGGGATGGATCATTTGCTGAGATGGATTCTTCCAAGGAACTTGTTGCCAGTTTTCCTCGGAGTTCAAAGTTTCCGCCTGCTCCGAGTTACACTAGTAAATATAGGCAATCATATACTGCGGAAAGGTTTAAAGAAGTCCTTTTTGAAAACCATAATCCTAGTGATTTTATTGTTGAAGTCTCAACTCGCTTTGAAGCCTATGCTACGAATCCCTTGGGGCGTCCTTTAGATCCTAATTTCTGCAGGAAGTTAGGAGATATCTTTGGAGGTGACTGTCTCAGGGCTGATTATGACCTTCGCCGTCCACCCTTGTCCTATGAGGAGAGCTTGGCTATTCTTCAAGCAGTGAGTTATGTTTTCGTGCTCTTTGCCCGTATATTGATGTTGCCTGGGCTTGTGTTAATTGTATATCTATGATCTTTTTTGTCAGGGTGACTATCATGCCTCTGGCCTTTTGGCTCACAACTTCGATCTGGCTGGCGAGGCTGAGTATTTTGAACGAGAGTTTTACCGGATGCAATAGGAGCTGGCTCAAGAGAAAGTTCGTAGTGCTCTTGCGAAAAAGAATTTAATACGTAAGAGTCTTTTTATCTTCTGTCATTTATGTATATATTTGTTTTTGCAGCGCTGTGCTAAGAACAAACTTGATGCTTGCTTAAAAGGCGAACTGCAAGAGAGCGAGAAAAAACTCCAAGAGGCCACATTGGCTCTTGACCTACTTCGGGAGAGTCAATAAGCGTCCCATAGTGCCTCGGGTAGCGGAAGTTACCGAAGTAATAGTGGTAGGCTTTTGGAAGAGAGGAACAAAGCTTTAGAAGATGTAGATTATTATAGGACGAAGAGACAAGAAGCCGAAGGTCTTTTTGTTAAAGAGAGAAAAAGAGGGGACAAAGCCGAGCGCCTTCTCGAGGAAGTGAGAAATAAGAATGAGGCCCTGGCCTGAGAGAATCATTTTTTCCAACTGGATGTGGATCGTTTGGCACGAGAGCGAGATGAAGCTCGCTTGGAAAGGTCAATCAATGCTTCTGGGATGGTTATGATTGAAAGGTTAGAGGAGAATATCAAAAATTTGAAGGTTCAGATGGCAGCGCTGAAGAATGTCAACAATGATTTGGTTACAAAAAATGATGCTCTGGGAAGGAGTTGCAGTGATATATGTCTGGAACTTGCTGCAGCTAAGAAGTCGAAAGACTGTTTTGCTCGTCTCATTGATGAGTATCGAATAGAACTAGCTAAGAGTGGGGCAATTTCTTCTGAAGATGTTAGGAAAAATGCCTCCATGCCTCGCTTCTCTAATCAACATGAGGTTTCGGAATATATGATTTTTAAAGAAAGTAGGGAGCTAACCCAGCTTTTCTTTTGCTCTGCTTCTGTCGTACCCCTGAGTGAGTTTGATCGTCCTATCATTCTGATGTTTTTCGTTTTTATGTTTTATAGGTATTGAAGCCAATTTGCAGAAGCAGGTTGCTAATACCGTGGCGGCAAGGGACGATGCTTCCAATCAGCTGGTGAATGAGTCCGAACGGAAGTTGGAGGCTGAAAACAAGGTTAAACAACTGACCCGAGAACTATCCGAAGAACGTCAGCGTCGCTCTGCCAATATAGACAGATTTTCTCAAGAACTTGAGCTTGAACGCAAGCGTCGCTCGGAAGAGGTGAATGTTAGGGCATTGTCCGGTCAAACCCACTAGCGTTGGTATGTCAAGCTAGTTGTCAGTTTTAGGTGTCAAAA
>JAJJMA010340000.1:0-10161 GCA_023529015.1 Papaver nudicaule
GCTTCGAGTCCTCCTAGGCATCTCGATAGTGATCCGTCTGGATTTCTGTGATATAGTACTCCATGGAAAAGAAAGAAGTGTTTCAACTCCCTTATTCCGAGTTTTCTCGTGGAGGTATGATTACCTAAATCTTCGATAATGGGTGTCCGCCAATCGTTGTCGGGTATGAGTTCGCCTTCCGTCAGCCAAGTCGAGGGGGCGGTGCGCCTCTGTACTGTTACGATTTCTTCCTCCCCCTTAAATTGGAGCTTGGATGCCAGGGTCGCCAAGCAGTCTGCGTGTCTGTTGTTAGTGCGTCCAGTATGCGTTATGGTGGCGTCGGCAAAGTGGTTCAGCAGTCTTTGGGCCTCGGCTCTATGAGGGGCGAGTGTGATTTCCTTGAGAGAGTAGACTCCGTTCATTTGGTTCACTAGTAACTTGGAATCGCCTCTAATTTCGAGGTGCGCAGCGCCGGCTTGCTTGGCTAGCGATAGTCCTAGGAGAAAAGCCTCGTATTCCGCTGAGTTGTTCGTACACTTGAAATCCAATTTAAAGGAATGGGAGAACACTTCGCCTGTTGGTGATACCAAAACGACGCCCGCCCCTCCAGTGTTGTCGCTCGGGGTAGCAGACCCGTCAGAGTATAATAGCCATGTGTCCGTATTCATCAGTGCTATTTCTGGGAATTCGCCCGGTACTTCTTCGTGTAGAGTTGTTGAGTCTTCCCCCGGGAAGGCAGCAAGGAGGTCGGACACTGCTTGTCCCTTGATGGCCTTCGGGGACACACAAGCTATGTCGAACTCAGACATCTGCAACAACCATTTCGCTGGTCTCCCTATCAGGGCAGGCTTCGATAGGAGATACTTGATAGGGTCCGCCTTCGCCATCAGGACTATTGGGTTGGAGAGGAGGTAGTGTCGAAGCTTCTGGACCGCGAAAATCAAGGATAGGCAGGCCTTCTCGGCCTTGGGGTATAGGAGTTCTGCGTCTTTCAGGGTGCGGCTGATGTAGTACACCGGGCATTCGACTCCTCCTTCGTCTTCTTGCGCCAGAAGTGCTCCAATTGCGACGTCACTCGAGGCGGTGTAGAGGAGTAGTGGTTTTGCCGGTGTGGGCGATTTTATTACTGCAGGCGACAGGAGTAGTTGTTGTATCTTCTGGAACGCCTCTTGTTGAACAGACGTCCAGGCGAATGGAGTATCTTTCCTCAACAAGGGGGTGAATGACGCCACGAATTGAGCGAGTCCCGGGATGAAGCGTCGAATGTAAGAAACTTTCCCCATGAAACTCTTTAGTTCTCTCACCGTCCGAGGTGGAGGCATGGTAGTGATGGCTTGGGTCTTGGACGGGTCGACTTCGATTCCTCGTTCGGTTACTTGAAAGCCGAGGAATTTTCCTGAGGAGACTCCAAAAGCACATTTCAGAGGATTCATCTTTAGTTTGTACTCCCGACATCTCTCGAACACACGCCGTAATACCCCTGCATGTGACGCCCTAGTTCTGGACTTAACAACGACATCGTCTACGTAGTCTTCGACCTCTTTGTGCATCATGTCATGGAAGATGTCCGTCATCGCTCGCTGATAGGTAGCTCCCGCGTTCTTTAGGCCAAAGGGCATGACTGTGTAGTAAAAGTTCCCGAGGGGCGTTCGAAACGCTGTCCTCGGGGCGTCGTGTTCATACATTTTTATTTGGTTATATCTACTGTACCCGTCCATGAAGGAGAACATAGCGTGTCCACTGGTGGCATCCACGAGCATATCGATATTCGGAAGCGGGAAATCATCCTTCGGGCAGCATTTGTTTAGGTCTCTGAAGTCGACACAGCAACGTATTTGGCCGTTTTTCTTCTTGACGGGTACTACATTGGCCAGCCAAGTGGTGTGTTGGATGGGTTTGATAAATCCTGCCGTCAGTAGTTTCTGTATTTCGGCCTTTATCTGTTCCTCTACATCGTGCCTGAAATTCCTTGGCTGTTGTTTGACTGGTCTGGAACCTGGGATGATGGACAAGTGATGTGTCACCAGTTTTTCGTCGAGTCCCGGCATCTCCTCGTAGGTCCAAGCAAACGTGTCTTGGTATTCCCTCAGCAGGTCTACGAACTCGGCTCGTTCCTCGGGGGATAAGGTTGAGCTGACGAAGATAGGTCTGGGTGAATCGTCCGTCCCGACATTTATGGTTTCGAGTGCGTCTGATGTGGAGTCTGTCTCATCTTGTAGTTGTGGAGGTGCATCTTGGACCTCATCTTCCACTTGTTGCTCGTTGTAGCTACATTCTCCAGAGTGGGGAGAGCTATGACTAGCCTCCCCTGTTAATTGCTATAACGGGAATCGGAGGTAGACCACTCTCCCTTTAGCGTCCTGGGTCTTCACGAAGTTCCCAGCTCTCTTGTGAGTCGTCGTCCTGCTTTCTCCTCCTCCTTGTTTCGAGTCCCCGTCTGACCGTTGCTGTGTGTTACACCTCTCCAGGGATGTCCAACTCGGGAGTGGGATACTGTAGACCTTGTCTTGGCGTTGGGAAGCTTCGTCTTTCGGATCTACAAACTCGGTATCGTATATTGATGAGTAGGGGGAAGGAGATGCAGTTACGCGAATAATACCTTCGTTTAGGACTGCTTTCAAGCATTGGTGGTAAGTAGAAGCGACGACTTTGTTCTCGTGCAGCCAAGGCCTTCCTAATATCATGTGGTACTCCGGCTCTTTCTCGATCACGTGGAACTTAGTCTTCGTGTGGATGGGCCCGACCTTTAACTCCAAGTTGATGTGTCCATATGTACTCGTCTTATTCCCCTCGAAGTCCTTCATCACGATAGGGTGATAAACTACCTGCTGTTTAGGAATCTTTGCAATTCTTAGAGTCTTGAGGGAGACCACGTTGGCTGCAGCTCCGGTATCAACTAGTGCTCTCTTGAACTCCGTGCCTTTGATGTGAGCGGTTACATAGAGGGCGCGGTTGTGTCCTTCCTCAGCCAGCATGTCCTTGTCGGTGAAAGTGATGTCCTGCGTCTGCGCGTCGACCGTTAAGGACATCTCGGAAATCATAGGTAGAGTTGGAGCGAGATTGACTTCGGAAGCGATGCGGTTGAGGGCCTCGAACGTGTCGACACGCTGTCCTTTCGAAAAGTGGAGGGTCTCGCATAGTTTTTCGATGAGGAGGGTTGCTTCCTCCTTTGCAGATTTGTCATAGGCGGTGAAGCTCCCGACGTGGATTGTTGCATCGAAGTGTGGTTCTTGCGCCGTCATCTCCCAGGGTAGACGCTTCTTCATGGATGACCTTCTGGGACCGAGAGAATGATCTCCCACTGTGGTCGCCAACTGTTTTTACCTGCAAAAACAAGTGTACCGTCTCTGGGTACTTTCGTAGTGCTCGGAGATCAAAGTCGAACAAGGAAAGCCTAAACCAAGGATGGCCGTTCCCACCTTGCTTCGGTCACAGAGAGGATAGAGGTTGGTCTAGGGAGGGAAACAGCGAAGAAACTTGAGATCAGGTTGAAGATGAGTTTTTTTGGGTGTAAGAGTTCAAGATTTCCGTCGTGAAGTCGACTGAAAATCTCCAAGGGCTAGAACGAGTTTAGATTCTCAGGTGTTTTCTCTGAGGCTCTGTGTGTTTTCTGGATGTTCTCAGTGTTCTAGTTGTTCTGAACGTTCTGCCTTAGAAGATAGAGGAAACCTCTATTTATAGTTTGAACTCACCCTGATCTCTCGACAGAGAAGGTGGACGTCGTGGAAGAGTGGAGGAGTGGAGGACATGCGTTGGTTTCCGTAACTGCCTGAGTTGTGTGGAACATGCCCACTCGTGCCATCTTCTCGTAACTGCCCACTATCTCCATCAGTTTCTTTCAACTGCCGTAGACCGCCAAACCAATACCCCTAAAGTTATCCCCCCGTGTTTTGATGTCTCGAGCGAGTGATACGCGGATACTGCGTAGTTGAGTTGAGTAGAGTAGGGCTGTACGACTGATTGTCGTGACCAACATGGTATGATGTCGAGTGGCCTTGGTCTTTGGCCAAGGCCACAAGTGCTTGATTGCGCTTTGGCACTAGTTATGGTGGCGCCATGGCTCATGGCACCACGGCCTCGGCCTTTGGCCAAGGCCACCTTGTTGTGGCGCCATGAATGATGGCGCCGTGGTTTTTGGCCTTTGGCCATCCTGGGACGCGCCTTTGGCGCTAATCGTAGTGGCGCCATGGCTCATGGCGCCACGGCCTTGGTCTTTGGCCAAGGCCATCTTGTTGTGACGCCATGAATTATGGCGCCACGAGTTTTGGCTTGCGGCCAATGCCTAATTATCGTGGCACCATGGAGTATGGCGCCACGGCCTTGGCTTGTGGCCAAGGCCTAGCCTACTTCCGGCTATTTTCGTTATTGCCTTGGCCTTTGGCCAAGGTCAAGTAAATTTGTGGCGCCTTGTGCCATGGCCTTGGCCTCTTGGCCAAGGCTGATTTCTTGTGAATCCATGGTTTTTTCATGGTTTGTAGTGCCATGCTATGTGGCGTTTATGGCTTTGGCATCTGGCCAAGCTCGACTTTGGGCAGCCTGTGCCTTAGTCGTGGTGTGAGTGCTTATGCTACAACACACTCGAGGTCATGGCATGTTTATCCATGGTATGCTAGACCTTCCTGAATTTGGGGATTAGGTCCGCTTAGGCCTATTTAGGCTGGTGTATGCTTCTCAGAGAGCTCGGACGGGCCTAGAGCTTCGATATTTCTGAGGTTTGCACCAAGACTCGTGTATTCGTATTTTAAGAGGAAATCCATGAGGATACGTCTCTATTGATCTTTCACCGTGTACCATCAAGCGAGGTCTGGCTCTGAGCTGATCGATGGGTTTAATATGTTGGTGAGATCGTTGGTACTGCGCTATGATATTACCCTCTCCACCGGAGTTATTAGAGAGAGCTCATAGAGAGTTTGTTCGGCTCATGGAATGAATTGCATTCTGAGCTATAAAGATGAGCCTGAATATGCGACTGCCTTTAATAAGACATGTTTTCGAGAGTGTTTTGACAATGTCCGTCTCTCATTTTTCACCATCTACACCATTGAGCGATCTGGTTCTGGTATCGAGAAGGGTGTCGACACGAAGCAGACCAATGGGTTTAATATGTTGGTGAGGTTATTAGTACTGCACCATGATATTATCCTCTCCACCGGAGTTAGAGAGAACTCATAGAGAGTTTCAGCTCATGGAATGGTTTGCACTCTGAGCTATACAGATGTGCCTGAATAGGCGATTGCCCTTAATAAGGCGTGGTTTTGAGAGTGTTTTTACAATCTTGTCCCTCTCTCATTTTACACCATCTACAGCATCTATATTTATTCATTGTGTAAGTTCGAACTAGGTTCGGAGTGTAATCATTTGTAAATGTAATACAAGATACGGAAGATACAAATACAAATACATATTTTTATATAGATTTTGTAATACATATTTTTAATTCAAAATATAGAATTTATTTATTTTGTATTTTTTTTTAATTTTAATTAAAAAATCTGCAACGTTTATAGGCGTTGCTTCATTTATCTAAAACGTTGCTCTAAATAAAAGTGCAACGGAAGTGGTGACGTGTGGTGACGTCACTTACGTTGCTTCATTTATAAAAAAAACGTTGCTTTAAATAAAAAGAGCAACGTTACTAACGTTGCTTTAAATAAAAAAGAGCAACGGAAGAAGCAACGTAACTTCCGTTGCTTTAAATAATTAAAGCAATGTTAATAGACGTTGCCAAAAATTTGTAACGCCGTTTTCGCAACGCTAATAGACGTTGCTTTAATTCGGCGCAACGTCTATATCCGTTGTAAACCGGTCCTTGTGGCGTAGTGCCACTTCTAATTCTTCGGTCAGCCCTTCCACAGTGACAGCGCTCAACTAGTTTTAATCGTATATTTTTTATGCATAGTCTTTAAGAAAGCTTTAAGACCAGGGAAAGATAGAGAATCTTTCCAAGGATGTGTCCTCAATACCTTGGAAGAAGTTTACTGCAAAGCAGAAAAATTTGTCAGAAGGGAGCAAGATGCACAAGCAGACATAACACAACAATATGATCATAAAGTTTACGCAACAGGAGGAAATGGAGATCATAAAAGGCAAGATTCACCAAAATCATCAGTATCTCAATCATCTAAGAAAAGAAACTTCAGAGAAGACTTCGAGAAGAAGTGGAATGAAGAATCACGAAGTTTCGTAAAGCTCAACACTTCGCTAGAAGAGATTCTGAAGTTCTTAAGGGATAAACCATACTTTGTGATGCCTGCAAAGCTGAGAACATTTGGCAGAGGAAGTTCGGTATGTGAGTATCACGAAACAACTGGACACAAGACGAATATCTGCAAGAATTTGATGAGACATATCAATGATCTCATAAAGCAGGGGTATCTAAAAGAATTTGTGCTGAAAAATCAATACCTTCAAAATAGGCGAAGGGAATTGTTAATATGATACATTCAAGAGAGCAGCACAATCCGATTAGGAATCCGTCATTCAGAAAAAGAAAGATCAATGAAGTTAATTCAACCTGCATGTACTCAGCATGCTTTCTTGATCCAGATTCTGCCAAATTGCTTCTACCACCAGATGATATAAGCTTTACATCGGAGGATTTAGCCGGAGTTACTTTACCACATTTAGATGCCATGGTGATAGAGCTGGTGATAGACAGATACGACTGCCGAAAAATATTGATAGATGGAGGATCAACTTGCGACGTTATATTTCAACAAGTTGCAGAGCAGATGAAATTAACAAAAGAAGGTACCTTAACAAATATCAATCAAGCGGTCGTCGGATTCAATGGATCAAAGACTTACCCAAAGGGGAAATAGTTCTGAAGGTGGAAGCAGGACCAATCACAGCGAAAGAGAAGAAAGAGATGAAAAATCAACAATCTGTTGTGATTACATGGATTTGAATAAAGCCTGCTGCAAAGACAACTACCCGTTACCAGACGTCAATATGTTGCTGTAATCAATCTCGGATCATCACCTGCTATCATATTTGGAAAGCCAACCACATTATAGTCAAATTCAAATTCACCCAGACGACAAAAAATGCACTACATGCGGCTCAAAGAGCAGATTATATTGTTTTAATACAATACCTTTTAATCTGAAGAATGAAGATTGTACCGGCCAGAGGTTATTAAACAAGGTTTTTGAAAGATGGTCGGAAAAACTATAGAATGCTTTAAAAACAGCATTATAATAAAGAGTAAATCAAGGTCAAATCACCCGAAGAATCTGGAAGACACATTTAGGGTGTTAGAAAAGTTTCATCTGAGGATGAACCCTTCAAAGTGCGTCTTCGGTATTCAAGATGGAAAATTCTTTGGTCAAAGAATTACCAAAAGAGGAATAGAGGCTATGTAAGGGTAGAAAATGCCTTCGCCTAATAATAACATACTAAGGGCGAAGATGTATCAGCGAGATAGCTCGTGGGAAGTATGGAATCACAAGTAGAGGTTTTGGGCGAAGCACTCTAAGACAGGATATATCCGCGAGACATGCAGAAGGAGATGGCGAGCAAAGTAATATCGGCGAAGAGTAAGGGCATCACAGCGGAGGTAGTTGAGAAGTGGTTGAGCATTTATAACCCGTCAGAACGGATAGATTGTCAGAGACCTGTTGACTCAGTGGGAACCTCGTCAGCAATCCTTATCCTTAAGAAGACTTGGCCGCCAAGACTAATTAGGGGAAATACTGCTTCGGCGACATGCCATGTCGGCGAGTAGAGACAAGTTAGCGTCAGAATGTTATTTGTTTGTATTAGTTGTATAACACTTTGTAACCCTCTATAAATAGCGAGAGAAACCCTTGGAAGAAGGGTTGGACATTTCATGGTTTGGTCTAGAGAGAGGAAAAGTATTTCACTTGCTCTCCATAGCCCAATACAGGAATTAGGGTTCTTATTGTGAGGTTAGACTTAGAAGATTGGCAAGGTGAGACAGTTGTAATCATGCTTATATTAGTGGAATCCCTTGGATGTAGTCCTCACTTATGAGGGCGAACCAAGTAAAATCTCTTGTCAAGTATCTCTAACCTTTAACTCCTTAATATCTTCTATGTTGATTATTAGATGTATGCTAGGTATGATTCTGTGTATGATGATGTATGATATTTGGGTGTACAGTCTAAGATCTAACCGTTGGGATTTTAGACTGTTACATTTTGGCGCTAGATTAGGGATTGAACTTGTTTTTTCTTTGTTTTTCATCATGATTTGCTGTGCTTAGCATACTATTGCTCTGTTGTCATGCCTTTTAAGGCTATTTTTAGTAAAAAAATATCACTGCTTGAAGGGTTTTTCAACCCATAACTCAATCTTTGTTGCTATGTTTCTTATTCAAAGCTTCACATGTATTGCTAGTGATTAGGAAATAGTGCTATTTTGGGTAATAAACCTCGCTGAACAAGGAGTTTTTAGCTCAAAACTTGAACTTTACTCGTATGAGTCGTTTGATTCATCACATATTTCACTCTTGTCACATGGTACAACAGCAAATGATTTTCTTGAACACGAAAAAAATGTTATTTTTTATGTTTTAGTCCACGATGTAAGCTTAATCACAGATCTTGAGGAAAATATGCTATTTTGGGTATGTTCGGAGACAATATAGATATATATTATCGGTAAAAATGACTATTTGAAGTACTGTTTTCCGGTGAATTAGCGAAGTAGTTTATAGTTGCAGCTAAAATGCTTTCAAAACAACCTCTTAAAATTGTCGCCGTACTTCCATTTTGATCGAAAAACCATAGTCATTCAAGAAGTTTCTTGTAGTTTGTTTGAAAACCCTATTTAGTCCTCCCTGCCATAATTAGGTCATCATCTGTGTAACATTTGATTTAAGGCTGCCATTTTTGTCATTTCTTCAATAACATTCTGAAAAGCTATTCAACTAACTCGTTTGGCATTTACCCACAGTACTAATAGAGCAATACTGTCAGGAAGTGTGTAGACACTTTTACAGATCTTCGGCGAATGGGTCCTAGAGGAAGAAGCGGTAAAGCCCCAGCGGGTAGGCCTCCACGGTACCCTATCCTTCCTACACCAGTGACGTTTCCCAGTAGCCACAACACCAGAAGCACGGGAGTGGAACCAGCTGGTCTGCCAGATCCTTTTTTGGCAAGCTCATCTCGGCGGTCACCCCGTTCTGCGAACACCATGCCAAGAGGAGGTTTTCATGGAAGATATCACTCACTTGGAGAATGCAGGAGTAACACCTGAGCCTAATGCATTACTGCGGGGGTTAGCAGTGAAATAGAAGCGAATACTTTCGGCGAGCTCATGGATGGTAGCAGAATAACTCAGAGAGCCGTTGGCGAGTCGTCTAATGTTGTGGGTGCACTTCAGAACACTAGTACAAGGGGTACAGTAGCAGCTAATGTAATCCCAAGAGCTATCGGCGAAGCACTCCATGTGGCAGAAGAAGCACCAGCAGTAGTCACTGTGTAGAGGGTAAAACCCCTCGGGACACGTGTCTCGCAAGCCTAACCATGACAAGGGGACCGGCACCGAAGCCTCAGACTAGATCAGAGGAAGGAAAGCCATAAGAAGACGAAGTAAAGACCCGGAAGGAAAGGATTCGGACCACGCCAAGAGACCGAAGCCCCAGAATTAACCTTGGAGCGCCACCGAATAAACCGCCTTACTCGACAAGGACTGACACCCCCACGATTGAGTCTCTTGTCTTTATTAGCTGTAAACCACTCAAGCTCGGCCTATATAAGGCGAGCTTGGAAAACATTGTAAGGGTTGGATTCTTTCTGGGTAGAACCTAAGCGGCAAGAATGGGATTAGGTCTGTATCTCCTCTGGTTCCTTAGGGTTATATTCTGTGTAATCACAACATTGAAATACAGATAAATCTTTATTTACATTAGCCTTTGCTTTATACATTTAGTCGTGAATTATAGTTGTTCTGTTATCTTCGGTATCGTTCTTATGGTCCTCGCACCATTGAATCTCTTTTAAAGTTACTGTATGTATGAGTAGATCTGATGGATTGGGCACCTTATGAGCCTATGCAGATTTTCTACTCGTACACACTGAGCCTATCACGGCAGTAGATATTCAACAGGCCGCTAGTGGAAATGACATGACGGTAGTGCCAGGCACCACCATAACTCGCCCAGTGGTGATTGCAGATAACACAAGGTCCACCAATACTACGGAAACTTTGCTAAAG
>JAJJMA010340015.1:0-17591 GCA_023529015.1 Papaver nudicaule
CCTGTCTTGTGTAGGATAATTACCATTTCACCCTTTCCTTAATTATGAAGTACTTTTGAAGTCGTTTCTGAGAAATTTTGAGAAAGAAGGTATTTTCTCAGATGTTGATGAATTTGTAGCTAAATTTATGTAAACCTGTTATTGAAGCTTTGAATTGAATGAATTAAGAGGAATTTTAGGTTTGGATCATCACCTAAGTGATACCATGAGAAATTTTGAGAAATAAGTTATTTTCTCTGTTGATTGAATGATTAGAAAAACGTTACAGAGTTTTCTGTCTACCGACAACATTTATAGTCAATCATTACATAACTAAGATTGACTAAGACCTTGACCAGACTGACTTTGACTGTGTTGACTAGATACTCTAACAGTTTCCATGTATTTCGTTTCATTGTTTTAAGTTACTCCATGCTTGATAATGTGCCACGTATTGGTGCAGATTTTATGCAGTTACATTTTAGCAAAAACATACAATAATTAGAGATTTCTTTTGAAATTGACGCCATGGACCTGGTAAATTTATCATCAAGTAAAGAGATCGATGTGGTGCCTTGCATGTATGACCAATGGAATAAGATCAATTATGCGCTCCATTATTCAACACAAGAGGGCAACCAAGCTGGCGGATTGTTTGGAAAATCATACGACGGATCCTTGTCGTGCAAGAAATTTCACGTCCGCAAATTGGGATTAAGTAATCCGATAATTTTTTATAGACGATGTGTTTCATGACTTTATGCGAAAGACTTTTCCCCGTGTAACCATATTTTAATTTTGATTAAATTATCATGCTTCAAAAAAAAAAACTAGTCACAAAATGTCTTAGTAAAAGAACTACTAATATTTTTTCCCTTTTTGTCACACGAATATGACAAATGGTATTAAAAAAAATAAGGATCGTAGAAAATAGCCTAAAGAGTAGTAGATAAAGGTAAACATACCATAAATAGGCGCAATTCTCTCAAATTACACAGCTGCATATCCCCGAAAGATGTTACCATTAAGCACAAGTTCAACATGAACTCTCCCCAATTATATGTCGTTCCCAAAAAGAACAATAAGAGTGACCTCCCAATGTAAAGGAGTTTAAGATACACTTAGGGTTTAAGTAACTCTACAATTGCATTATATTTTTCATTCCTAGCCAGTTACGAACGTAGGAATTCAAACCAGAGTAAGTATTTTCTAGCCAGTTACGAATACAGAAAAGTAATAAATCGTACTCTTGGAAAAACATAGTTTTCCCTTCTTAGGCAGTTACAAACGTAAGAACGAAAAGCACAACCTTTTATCCTAGTCGCTGATGAACCTCATAGTCCAAATTGTAACTTAAGAGAAATCAAATATCATAAAAAAGTTTTCTCCTCTTAGCCATAAGAGTTAGAAGTGTAACTTTTGACAACCTTCATGAAATCCTTTTCCCAAAGGGGTATGGGTAATAAAAAAAAATCATGATGTAATACATTCACAAAATGATTAATAAAGATCAAGTATTGAAATCATCTTTTAACCTTTATGAAAAGAGAACATAAGCAAATCTTAAGACCTACTAAGCACAACTAAAGAAAGACAAATCTAAACCTTATAATTTATGCATGAAGAAGATCAATAGATACTTATTCTTCAGGAACCTCCTTGGTAAAGTCTTCATAAAAAGCCAGTTCTTCTTCGATAGTTTTGATTCTTGAGGTTAGATTAATGATGAGTTTCAAGGTGTTTAATTCCATGATGAAGGATTAAAAATGTTGACGAATGACATCTAGTTTTCTGTCAGTCTCTTTTCTTTGCTCTTCAGTTGAACTATCATGACTACTTGCGTGTACCATGACTCTTCTTTCAAATGATAAACTAGATTCACTGTCAGAGGAAGAATTCTCTTGCATGAAGGCAGAATTATGGTCCATGTGTTATTATTCATATTGCAGTTTTGATCAGAAGAGAAAGATGTTGAATTGCTACTAGCCAAATATGTGACTGAATATAAAGAGTCTCTTCTAGCTCCTTCCTTTTTGAAAGAATACAAACAAGGAGTTTAGGTTTTAAAGAGGTTGTCATGGACAACTTTTAGTCTCAAGGCATATCAAACTTTTTCAGAATAGTTGTCAATAATATATTTAACAGAAAATACAGTGTGACCCACAATGGTCACAATATTTTACCTTTAATCGACTAAGTTTAAATATCAACAATATGTTTAGATGATTTTATATAACTTCTAAGCTTAAACGAATGGGTATTCCCATGGATCCTAGTCTCGACTCTTGCCTTAGGAACCATAGGCGGGGAGAACTCTATAGGTAACACTGGAAGTGTTGATACCCAAATCGTGTCATTACATTGTGAACTCACTATTTGCGAGGTGGTAACACCTATTACCATTAGAAACCAAACTCAAGCATTTCAGGAGACACAAGGGATAGGTGTTGTAAGAAAATTATGACAACCACTTTTAGAGTTTACAATCAAAAACCATCAAGACAAAAGATCACATAATCTTTTGAGCATGGACTCATTTCATAGGAGATCATTGCTCAACACAAAAGATATGAAGATTCTTGTCTTATTAAATATCACGGTATTTGTCAAAAATATGACAAATCATTCAGAAGTATTTTTCAGTTAAATAACGTAATTTCCCAGAATCCTATTTAGACCGTTCCCACTATAATGATTACCAATAGTGAGAGTCCTTCTTTATCAATGAGAAGGGGCAAAGATGTCCAGACTGTAGAGTTTCGTGATTTTCTCCTCTTTCTATTTCTTTTAGATCTAGTTGAGGTGCACGAGCTGCTTTTGCTTGAAACCATACCTGAATTATCAGTTTTTTGAATCATGTCTAGTAAATTTGTCTCCATGGTACGGATGATTTTACTGCAATTAGAGAGAGACACATTAATATTTTTATGAAGAACAGAATTCATACGAGCATTATCCTCCATAGTTTGTTTATCAAAGCTTTTCTCAACCCATTTTCTAACAGGAAGTTGGAGAGTAAATCTTTATGAGCAGGCTTTTTTAAGGAAGCGTTGATTGTGGGTCGTGTACTGGTGACAGGTACACGAGATGGTCTCTTGTCATGAATGGCATTAGAGGAAGACTTCTTTGATGAAGTTACACAACCTTTCTAATTACTATCTCTTTCAAAAGAAGTTGTTTTCTTAGAATGACTGACACTTCTTAATCCTCTTTCAAGATATGAGTTTTTCTCTCTTAGTCGTTCATTTTCATCAAGACAGAGGTGCGTAAGTCTTGAGATTGCTTTATATTTCTTTTCAAAGCATAGGACATGAGATTTCATCCTAGCTATTGTGGGGGGTAAAACACCCTCGGGACACGTGCCAAGATCAGAAGGACCAGATCCAGCTCAAAGGATGTCGCCGCCACTCCTCGAATAAACCTATGAAATGACCTCGAACTGGAAATCGATAAAAGAAGACTCGGGCAGACCTTCGAAGGATAGAGAAACAAAGCCATCTTCGGAGTACTCATCAAAGGAACCGCCTTACTCGACAAGCATTTACACCACCACGATTGAGTAGTTTGTCTTATTAGCTGTAAACCACTACAGACTCGTCCTATATAAGGAGAGCTCAAGATCATTTGTAAGGGTGGGATTTTTGGTGTAACCTAAGTCGTGAGAGTGAGATTAGGTTAGTTTCTCCTCAAGATTCTAAGGATCATATCCATGTATTAGTTACCATGAAAATCAATCAATAGTTTATATTCTTATTTACATATGCTCTTATACTGATTATCTTCGGCATAGTTCTTATCTTCCTCGTACTCATACAAACGAATATTGTATAGCATGATAATAAATCTGATGGTTGTTAGGTGTGAAGTATCTATGCAGATTTTACACTCACACAGTTTGGCGCTAGAAACAGGGACTGATTAAAACAACTTAGGGTTTGCCTGTGATTTATGGTTTTCAAATTTTTGAGGAAATTTTTTCTAGGGTTTTCAAACTCTTCTTTAAAATCGTATTTTCATCACATTTTTATCATTTTTCTGAGCTCCACCACCTTGGGTGTCTAGAGATCTTCAAAGCTCTAGTGCGTCCAAGGGTTTTGAGCAAATCATCAGCATGATAAGATCAATGCTTCTTCAAGGAATCCAAGCCTTGAAACATAGAGATCTGATCAAGAGTGTAACAAATTCTTTCAAAAGAATCGCGGCAAAACCCCAAGGAAAGAGTAGCTTTCACCTTGGATAAGCCACTTCAGTTTCAAAGAAACACCCGTAAATTATGGCATACCCATGATGTTGAGAAAAGCAAAACTAGGGACATTATAGGGTTGTTATCCAGTCCATATTTGGAAACAAGCCTTGTAGTAATTGTACTCAGGATCCAGATTAGGAAAAGTAGACCAGTCTGCCAGGATCTCTTCATTTGGAAGGAAGATTCGGATAAGACAAAAACAGTTAGGGTTTGGTCAGAACCGAGCATAACCAACCCTGAAATTCCGCACGACAGAATCTGTTACGCATACTGGGGGGCATGTCAGACTTAGTACACTGCACCAGCCGCCTTGGACCTCACGAGTTTTCTGTTTTCTACAGGTCACTATCAACATGACTTCGAAATCTGATCAAATACCGAAGCAAAAAGTCGGATCCTCGAGGCACGGCACGGGATCCTCGAGGCACAACACCAGATTTTCGACGAGCAAGGGACTATCGCCAGAGGTAGCTGCAAGTACAGTACAACACAAAGAACGCGTAAATGAAGAAGAAGCGCAAATAGAAGATCTGGGACCTGATGGAGAAGGAATCACAGTGGGTGACGAACCACTTCAGCAACAAATTCAAGAGGAGGACGAAGAGAATAACGAAGATGACGGCGAAGACGACATCCCGAATGAAGTGGTACCAGCACATCACCCCACCGAAGAAGACACCACGAGGGATGCACAATTCCAAAAGCTGATTCAGAAGAACAAGAAAATAAGGAAGCTAAAAAAGCAATTAGCAGAAGCAACTAAGAAAGCTGCGGAGAAATCAGCATCAAATTACAAAGGGAGCAGCGAGGGGCACTCTCGCCCACAAACTATATCACAATCAAGGGGGCCTTCGGTATCAAGAAGTAACACAAAATTCAAGGGAAACGACCCCAAGGACCCTAAGATAGTGCTCTCGAGCAGAAGAACAGAGCCCAGCATCCGTCCAAAGGGAAACATCATACATTTGATATACGAAAATGAACAAGCGAGGAAGAACGCGAAACACAAGCTTTGCAACAAGTCATGATGGAGCAAATCAAAACACTTCTAGCAGAGCTCTTCGATAACAGGATTCAATCGACCGACAAGATGAAACTAACTTAAGAAATTAATGACGTCAACCGCTCACCATTAGGCCCTGAACTTCTTGCTAAATCCATACCAGTAAAGTGCACCATGCCGGTTTTCACATCAATCTTCGATGGGACAGGAGACCCGACCCTGCATGTAAAAATGTACCTAAAAGTATTCCTGGCTTGGCTAACAAGGACGAGGTGCTTTGCAAGTATTTTCCTTCCAGTTTGAAAGGGGAAGCCTTGGCTTGGTATGACAACCTTACAGCCAGTTCGATCTCGTCTTTCGAAGAACTATCCAAAGTATTCATACTTCATTTCTTGTACAACAACTCATCAAAGCCAGGAGTAGAGAAACTGTTCAGCATTAGAGTAAGACCTGAAGAATCCATTAAAATCTTGACAGACAGGTGGACTGCTCAGTGCGTGGAAGTAGGAAATGGAGCTTCGAAAAAAGACAAGGTGAGAGCATATCTAAATGCACTCGACAAGAACTATCAATTGTATGACAGACTCTTCTCCAACAATGTAGAGACGCTACAAGACCTCCGAAAGTATCAAAAGGAGAGAATCACACTGGACGAAATCAAGGAGCAATCCACCCAAGGGAGAGAAGCTATATCAATACAGGTGCACTCCATAAACAACTCATCACTCGAAGAGCGAGATCGAGCCACACACCACCAAACATGGGATTTTTCCAAACGAGAAAGGCAGAACGATGCAGGGAGATATGGAAGCAAGGGCAAATTCGGTGATGGGAGGTATCACGACAATAGAAAGTACAACGACAGTAGAGGTAATGACTCTCGAGGGGAATTCGACAATAGCAGCGCTCAAAGAGGACACGAGGGAGGAAGAAAGTTTGGTGTGCAAAGACCAGGGTTCCCCGCATTCCAAGATAGAAAGTTACCAAAGTTGTGTGTAACCATCGAGGACGCTCTCTGAAGCATCGAACAATCCGAACTGACAGGCGAGATGAGATACCCAAGTGTAGATGGTGAAAAATGAGAGAGGGACAAGATTGTCAAAACACTCTCGAAACCATGTCTTATTCAAGGCAATCGCCTATTCAGGCTCATCTCTATAGCTCAGAGTGCAACCCATTCCATGAGCCAAATAAACTCTCTATGAGCTCTCTCTTATAACTCCGGTGGGGAGGGTAATATCATAGAGAAGTACTAATGATCTCACCAACATATTAAACCCATTGATCTGCCCAGAGTCAGGCCACTTAATGGTACACGGTGAAGAATCAACAGAGACGCATCCTCGTGGATTTCCTCTTAAATACGACTCAACACACGAGTCTTGGTGCAAACCTCGGAATATTGAAGCTCCAGGCCGGTCCGGAGCTCTCTGAGAAGCATACACCAGCCTAAACAGGCCTAAGCGGACCTAATCCCAAGTTCAGGATGGTCTAGCATACCATGGATAAACACGCCATGACCTCAAGTGTGTTGTAGCATAAGCACTCACACCGCGACTAAGGCACAGGCTGCCCCAAAGTCAACCTTGGCCAGACGCCAAAGCCATAAATGCCACATAGCATGGCACCACAAGCCATGAGCCACCATGGATTCACAAAAATCAGCATTGGCCAAGAAGCCAAGGCCATGGCGTAAAATGCCACAAACCTACAAAGAGCATGGCCGCAAACAGGCTGGCCTTGGCGCCATAATCCATGGCGCCACAACAATATAAGCCTTGGCCAAAGGCCAAGGCCGTGGCGCCATAATCCATAGCGCCACAGCAAGATGGCCTTGGCCAAAGGCCAAGGCCGTGGCGCCATGAGCCATGGCGCCCCCACATCCAACGCCAAAACACGTTTTAGACTGGCCTTGGCCAAAGGCCAAGGCCGTGGCGCCATGAGCCATGGCGCCACCTTAACTAGCGCCAAAGCGCCATCAAGCACTTATGGCCTTGGCCAAAGACCAAGGCCACTCCTACACTTGCGTCCAGGAGACACTACATCATGTTGGTCACGACAATCAGTCGTACAACCCTACTCTACTCAACTCAACTACGCAATATCCGCGTATCACTCGCTCGAGATATCAAAACGTCACACGGGGGGATAACTTTAGGGGTATTGGTCTGGCGGTCTACGGCAGTTGAAAGAAACTGATGGAGATGATGGACAGTTACGAGAAGATGGCGCGAGTGGGCATGTTCCACACAAATCAGGCAGTTACAGAAACCAACGCATGTCCTCCACTCCTCCACTCTTCCACGACGTCCACCTTCTCTGTCGAGAGATCAGGGTGAGTTTAAATTATAAATAGAGGCTTCCTCTATTTTCCAAGGCAGAACATTAAGGATATCAATCCAAGAACGTTCAGAACACACAGAAACAACCAAGAGCCTCAGAGAAAACACCTGAGAATCGAAACACGTTCTAGCCTTGGAGATTTCCAGTCGACTTCACGACGGAGATCTCGAACTCTCACACCCAAAACACATCCTCAACCTGATCTCAAGTTTCTTCGATGTTTCCCTCCCTAGACCAACCTTTATCCTCTCTGTGGCCGAAGCAAGACGGGAACGACCATCCTTGGTTTAGGCTTGTCTTGTTCGACTTTGATCTCCGAGCACTACGAAAGTACCCAGAGACGGTACATTGTTTTTCCAGGTAAAAACAGTTGGCGACCACAGTGGGAGATCATTCTCTCGGTTCCAGAGAAACTTGCTCAAAGATGGTTGAACTAAGGATGGGATCAGATACCAAAAACCCCAACTCTTCAACTGACGGTGTTGTAGCCTCCAACGCAGCACCTACCAACCCACCTACATCCAACAATACACTCAACGTATCGTTACCCAAGAAACTTCCCCTTCAACACCTATCATCTCGGCTATACCCAACACCCCAATAACGGAGCAGCAGTTGGCGGAGCTTTGCATCGACGGAACGATTCCCGTATACCGAGCCCTCTTGGAGAACCTCCGCTTCCAGACCTTCTCTGAACTCCATGAAGCTGCGAAGAGGTCCGTCACCACTACACCTACTTTGTTGGAAAGAACCATCACCCGAACGAGGGGCGAGTCGCCTATGGCCGCACACCGCAAGAGCGACAACCAACCGACCCGAGGAGCCCCTCGAGCCTACACCACCTCTTCTTTCCCCAGGAGGCAGCAGCGAGGTCCACCTCTATAATACCCACGCTGAGGGAGAGGACCCAACTACTAAAGCGTGGAGAACTCACTGAAGAAAACAATAGAAGCTTGCACAACGACCGGAAGAGAAAAGCGGGAGAATACCTCGCTGAACACCAAGCGCAAGGCCCAACGGCGCGAAGCGCGATACCTGAAGGGGACTTGCAACAACGACAAGAAGGAATTGATCCACCAAACGACCTCACGGCAAGCAACTTGGAAAAGCTACTACGAAATCGAGAAAGAGAAGTGGCGCTACCTATCCACATCGAACACTGTACCCGCACGAAGTACAGAGGAAAGGCCCTGCCACGGAAGGTACGCATCCAAAACACACTAATTCAGCTCCGGGACCCCCAACAAGAACATGAACCAAGGAGGACCACATCAACCGGAGATGCGGAGGTAGAAAGCCAGATCAGAGATACCAGACTACCCGTTTCCCATGGAGGAGGTACTAGAGTTGCTAAACACTCGGATCCATGACGGGGTAATCGAACTCCCTTTGACTCAACGCCCTCCTACAGCCGAAGAGGTAGCAAACCCAAGATCTTCCAAGCCAAGGAGGAGTCCGGGGAATTGCGCCTACGAAACAAGCGTTCACCTTCCCCGAGGAGCCGGTGAACGAGAGAGTGGAGGAGATAATGCGAGACTCTCTGTCTCTCGAAACCACAGTGAAAAGACGTGTTCACAGCACTCAACATGATAGTATCAGGGAAACGCCTACCTTTGAAGGAAGTCAATGAGCAGACGATGTCCAAACAGGAGCCGAAAACACGAGGACAAGGATGGGGACTCCTTACGACCACCCACGTGTCTGGTGGTGAATTCTCAAAGACGCTCATCGACCCAGGATCTCCGGTGAACACCGTTCCAGTCAAGACTCTCAGAGCCACAGACATCCCTCGAAGCAGAGCCGTCCGTACCCCCGCCGTCATCGAAGGTCCTGACGGAGTTGAAATACGGACTTACGGATGGATCGACCTTCCCGTTGAAATCACCACGATCCCAACCATAGCGGAGTTCCACATTGTTAAGGGAGCCCTCGAGAGCGACATGATGCTGGGACGCCCATGGATCTACAACAACGCTCCCCCTAGAGTTCAGAGCCTTTTGTACAAAAGAGCAGCAAGGCGCCTGCAGAACCTAGGGGAGTTGATGAGGACCCACTCGATCAAGAAGGTACTTCGTCCACCCCTCTCTTATTTGATAGCCTACATTCACCGAGTCACCGGGGACTCACCGCGAGGAAAGCTACTCGAGAGAACAAACCCTGATAACCGGCAGTAGACATCGGCACAGCCATAAGAATCTCCATCAAAGCCCTCCCGGGGTCTGGAATTGTACGTGACAAGCTCCGAGGAGAAGGTGAACTCATCCCCTACGACATACCACCCGAAGTCTTAGAGACCATCCCAGACTTCAAAGAATATGCAGAACTGTTCAACCTCAAACAAAAGGTGGGGGGAGAACGCAGTTACATGTGCTACCACCCTAAAGGAAGAGGAAGTGCCAAGGACGCCAACCTCGGAGGAACCAGCCAAGTGTCGAGACGATCTTCCGGAAAGACAGATCAAGACCCAAGTTGAAGTCTCGACTCATCTCAAAACTCTAACCACGAGACCGTCAACAAGTTCACAAGCCAAAGGAACTCCCAGATCTGCTACTAATACGAACACCACAGCGATCCCCGTCTAGGATGACGAGATGATCTCTACTCAAGGAGAACCTCAACATGGAGAGAGCCACAACACGGATACGCCGCAAAAGACGATTTGAAGATACCACTCCAGAACCCAGAGGAGGAGACGACGCCAGTTCACCAGCACTGACTAACGTGCCCACACAGAGTGTAGAAGGCCCCCTTCCCCAAAGGAGGAGCATCGACACCACCGAGTACTGAGACTCAGAAATTCCCGGAGCCCCACTGGCAGAGCCTGCACTTGGTACGGCAACCTTACCCGACACCGGAGCTCTGCGAAATGATCCTTATCTACTGAGCCCTCCATAAAATTGCAAAAGACTTGCCTCGTCTGCACCAGCGCTACCGGAGAGGGCCAGACCCCCAGGAAGCGAAGAGACTTGTGATGCCGACGACGACATCAATCTCATCAACGAGCCGTACAAGAACTTACCTTCCGTGAGTACCATCACCGAAGGGAATAAGAGGAAGATTCCAGCTACAGGGGTGACACACCCAGAGCATACGACTTCAAGCTCGCTTTGAAAACTTCAGGTGACAGTATGGGTCGAAGCGGATCACCACACAAGTCACGGCGCCACGAATCACGACACCCCAATCTAGGACACCACGAGTGATGGCGTCACAAGTCACGGCGCTGCAACCATTGGAAAGAGAATGACGACGAGACACGGGACTTCCAGAGTCACCACTGCAACCAGCTAGGGACTCCAGGGTTTGGGACTCTCAAGACAAGACAAGCATGTCCAACAGTCCAACTCTGCTACTCGTCCAAGAGAAACCCCTTGGAGAACCAAGAAGGGGAGGTGCATCTCTATCTCGTCCACACCAACCTCCCTATCCGAAAGACCCCTATCTCATGGGATGCTCCTCACTGGAGGAAGTTCAGACTTGACGAAGCCGCAGGGTGATCAACCGCAACCGTCCCTGTCTTGATAAGAAAAGATCCAAGTTGTAAGGATTAAAGAAGCTCGTGATAACAGGAGACCCGCCAGCAACCAGACGACGGGGTATCGACACAACCGGCTGAAGGCATACTATGCCTAAACGAAGCCATTATGAGAAGGCCGACAAGGAAGACTGGAGAACCACAACACCACAGCTCGGCGAAAAAAAAAAAAAAAAAAAAAAAAAAAAAAAACAACAACGCGGCGCCACGAGAAGAAGCGAAAAGGACGACGCCATGGGCATGGCGCCCCGACCCATGGCGCCACAAAAAAAAAAAAAAGGGAAGTCAGGGCTTGAGACCACGACCTTTAAGTCCCTTAGCGGGCAGTGAGCCACCGAGCACTGGGTCGACATTACACCGCCACGACGATAATGGAAGGAGACGGAGCACGATCCTACTCAGGCAGGTCCGCAACCTCGTGAACGAAAGAAGCCGACATCGCCTCTACAGAAGGATCGCTGGAACAAGCCCAGAGACACGGAATGCGTGGGGACTTAAGTCAAGGAAGAGAAACTTCGCCCTTCCAGATGAAAATGCTCAACCATTCTGCTCTGATATGACCCAACCACAGGATGCAGATCTGCAACCACAACCGCGAAGAGTACGAGGACTGAAGCCTATACAGGATTCCCAGACTCATCATCTTCGACGAAGTACTGGAGCTATTAGACGCCTGAATAAGGAAGGAGCAACCAGATTACCCCGACCCGATGAGTCTCAACAACTGGAGAGAACACTCTGCCTCCTCGTCTTCGAAAGGCCAATGCACATGTGTCTGCACGAGGGAAGGCGAACTCAACAAGAGGCGCTGATAAGATATCAGAAAACATAGTTGGGGACTCCTCGCCACCACCGCTCTTCACTTCACCAAGCACCGATAGCAATATCGGCTGCCACGACCCAAAAGGAAACGTGAAGTACAACAGATGCTCCCTTGTCTCTACCAAAGCGCTTCATCATCATGGGAAGAGCCTACTCGACCAGAGATGTCCATACAACATGGAACTACCCGCTACAGATCTCTCGAAGGAAGGGAGACTCAAGGGAAGAACTCTAATCAACACTATCGCCCACAACCTCAGCGTTAGAGCTACCAACCAAGTACGGTAAACTATATTGTGGAGAAATTATCTTATTTTGGGTCTCCATGGAGCAAACCTACTCCGGAGACAAACAAAGGCGTGCTCACGACTACGTACCAGATTCGCTGTACGACAACCTTCACGAAAACGGGCAACGCGGAAGATCAGTAAGAGATCTGAAGGTGAATTTTAGACAACATCTTCCTTCAGGTATATTATGTTATATGTAAAATTTTCGTGGCGATCCAATCCGTGGATCAAGAGATATGGCGCCAACATTACAGCGCACCGAAGCAGGTGGACAGAACTTACATACGAAACCAAAGCAGTTGCTGCGGAGAGCTCGTGAGGAGTCCTTGGGTAAAATTTATACACAAACTCCTTTTTAATGTCTACAACTTTGTGGTAAAATTTCATACCATAAATCCATGTGGTTTGAGAAATATGGCGTGAACATTGGAGAAAAGAAGAGCTGTCAGAATTTCCTGCGCCAGCAACTTCCGTCGCGAAGAAACCACCGGTTTGAGAAATCCACAAGGGATTTTGGAGAGATTTTCGGGAAAAATCTTTCTATGTATGTCTCCCAACACATACTAAAATTTCGTACCAATCCACCAAGGGGATGGAGAGATACGACACGAACACTACAACACACGTGAGACGCGCAATCAGGAATCATGTGCAAGACCACGCCGAGTACTGCGGAAAATCTACGAGGAGCCTCGAAAAGATTTTTGGACACAACACTCCCCTGGATGTCTACTACCACGTGTAAAAATTTCGTGGTGATACAACCAGTGAGTCAAGATATATGGAGCAAACATCAGGAGACACACAAGACGCGAAGTGTCGGAGTTTACAACGAATAGACTATGGTGCAAAGCTCGTAGCACCGGCATCCACGACGCTACCAAGGTCATGGAGCAACACCTCAGGGCGCCACACATCATGGAGCAACACCTCATGGCGCCACATCTCATGGAGAAACGCCTCATAGCGCTGATATCCTCCTGGAACTCCACTACACATTAAAGACGGCGAGGGAAGTCTCTGTAGAGGGGATACCGAGACGGGACGGCACATGCTCTACACCAAAAACGGAGGGCGTTCAGATCCACACCAAGAAAAAAGAATACGATCGACTTCCCTGTATCTCTCTACCAACTACTGCAGCCGATTACCACTGGATTGGTCATTGTCTCGTAAAGCATCGGCGCTCCACCTCACTCAACGCTACAGATTCACCACCCAAGCTTGCACCAGAGGAGCTGCTCAAGGAATCAGCTAATTGCATAACCATTCTCCAGATGGAGATGATCAAGGAGAAACAAGGACTTGATCATGACAAGAAGGAGGAAAAGTTCTCTGCTAAAACGGGTAAAACCTCTCCCTTCTTTTCATTTTCTTGGCTAAGACCTAGCCTGTGTATGTATTCACATGCATGACACTGGGGACCTCACTAAGCGTAGCGTCCCCTTCTCTAGAAAAGCCACGGCACCGCAAGAGCTTGCGGAGCCACAAAGGTCGTGGCCCATGAAACCTATGGTGCCACGAATAACTTAATGAACGAATAACACCAGCGACAACACGAAAGCGTGATCTCGCATCCATATGGGTTTAGAAACCCTAAGAGCTCCTTAGTCAAGTAGAGCCGAGAATCGACCAGAGGATAGGCCTGCGAAGCCTGCAGGGGCTGCACCCGGAATGCCCCGAACCTCGGGAACACCATTGTCCCGTTAACCGGAAACCCTATCTTAGCAGCATATATGTACTTACACACGAATTTACTTTTAGTCCATGAGACCCTGTGCTAGTATTAAGTGGAAAACCTCAGACCATTGTCATCACCATCTGAGTGCTTAGCATGAAACATTTCTGTTCCACACTAACCAGGGGACTTTTTGTAGATGGTGAAAAATGAGAGAGGGACAAGATTGTCAAAACACTCTCGAAACCATGTCTTATTCAAGGCAATCGCCTATTCAGGCTCATCTCTATAGCTCAGAGTGCAACCCATTCCATGAGCCAAATAAACTCTCTATGAGCTCTCTCTTATAACTCCGGTGGGGAGGGTAATATCATAGAGCAGTACTAATGATCTCACCAACATATTAAACCCATTGATCTGCCCAGAGTCAGGCAACTTAATGGTACACGGTGAAGAATCAACAGAGACGCATCCTCGTGGATTTCCTCTTAAACAGAGACGCATCCTCGTGGATTTCCTCTTAAATACGACTCAACACACGAGTCTTGGTGCAAACCTCGGAATATTGAAGCTCCAGGCCGGTCCGGAGCTCTCTGAGAAGCATACACCAGCCTAAACAGGCCTAAGCGGACCTAATCCCAAGTTCAGGATGGTCTAGCATACCATGGATAAACACGCCATGACCTCAAGTGTGTTGTAGCATAAGCACTCACACCGCGACTAAGGCACAGGCTGCCCCAAAGTCAACCTTGGCCAGACGCCAAAGCCATAAATGCCACATAGCATGGCACCACAAGCCATGAGCCACCATGGATTCACAAAAATCAGCATTGGCCAAGAAGCCAAGGCCATGGCGTAAAATGCCACAAACCTACAAAGAGCATGGCCGCAAACAGGCTGGCCTTGGCCATAGGCCAAGGCCGTGGCGCCATAATCCATGGCGCCACAACAAGATAAGCCTTGGCCAAAGGCCAAGGCCGTGGCGCCATAATCCATGGCGCCACAACAAGATGGCCTTGGCCAAAGGCCAAGGCCGTGGCGCCATGAGCCATGGCGCCCCCACATCCAACGCCAAAACACGTTTTAGACTGGCCTTGGCCAAAGGCCAAGGCCGTGGCGCCATGAGCCATGGCGCCACCTTAACTAGCGCCAAAGCGCCATCAAGCACTTATGGCCTTGGCCAAAGACCAAGGCCACTCCTACACTTGCGTCCAGGAGACACTACATCATGTTGGTCACGACAATCAGTCGTACAACCCTACTCTACTCAACTCAACTACGCAATATCCGCGTATCACTCGCTCGAGATATCAAAACGTCACACGGGGGGATAACTTTAGGGGTATTGGTCTGGCGGTCTATGGCAGTTGAAAGAAACTGATGGAGATGATGGACAGTTACGAGAAGATGGCGCGAGTGGGCATGTTCCACACAACTCAGGCAGTTACGGAAACCAACGCATGTTCTCCACTCCTCCACTCTTCCACGACGTCCACCTTCTCTGTCAAGAGATCAGGGTGAGTTTAAACTATAAATAGAGGCTTCCTCTATTTTCCAAGGCAGAACATTAAGGATATCAATCCAAGAACGTTCAGAACACACAGAAACAACCAAGAGCCTCAGAGAAAACACCTGAGAATCGAAACACGTTCTAGCCTTGGAGATTTCCAGTCGACTTCACGACGGAGATCTCGAACTCTCACACCCAAAACACATCCTCAACCTGATCTCAAGTTTCTTCGCTATTTCCCTCCCTAGACCAACCTCTATCCTCTCTGTGGCCGAAGCAAGACGGGAACGGCCATCCTTGGTTTAGGCTTGTCTTGTTCGACTTTGATCTCCGAGCACTACGAAAGTACCCAGAGACGGTACATTGTTTTTCCAGGTAAAAACACCAAGGAGCAGAGGAAACCAACCAAAGTACAATCGAAACTCTAGAGATTACTGTCAATTCCACCAATTATATGGGCGCACAACAGAAGATTGCGTCACGACGCAAGAACAAATTTACTTTTTCATTTCAAAGGGAAAAGTCAAGCACTTCCTTGAACTACCAAAGCCACCTCCAAATCAGCCACAACCAAAGGAGGAGAAACAGCACGAAGCATACGTCATAACCATTGACCAAAGCATCCCAAGATTCGACGACTGCAACTCCATAGTTCACGCAGATATCTGTGGGCGAAATTTCGAAGGTATTTCTACTAATAGAATCCACAAAAGAGACTTTGAAGGAGAGGAAATATTAAGCGTAGCAATGAGAGGGCAACTGGAAGAGTGGCAGAAGCGCCCAGTTTTCTTTTCGGCAGCAGACATTCCCGATGAGGGAAGATTACACAATGATCCCTTAGTTATCACACTCCACATCGAGAAGACGGCGATGCCTAGAATACTCGTGAACCCAGGAAGTTCTGTGGACATACTCTTCGGAGGACATACGACAAGATGTTTGGAAAGGAAAGATCCTTGGTGCCCTCTTCGTACAATGTCTATAGCTTCAACGGAAAGCCCTCGATGCCCAGGGGAGAGTTGTCGTTACTAGTTCATGTTGGAAAGCTGGAACAGCCCACATCATTTTGTGTAGTTGACATAGACTCGCCTTACAATGCAATTGTGGGAAGACCTTGGCTTCACAGCATCCTAGAAGTGCCCTCCACTCTCCATAGAAGAATCTGATTCCCAACACCACTGGGAATCGCGGAAATCCTAGGTGATCCCACCGAAGCTCGTCTATGCAACGACATCGATGTCCAGGCGAGAGAACACCCGAGGCAGGATTCCCCGAGCAAAGACAAGCACCCAAAGATAACAGAGTCCTGCATATAAAAGTTTATAGCTGAAGTAGAGGCTGGAATGGCTGACACTACCATGAGAAGCCCCATAGTCTGCAAGCAAGGCACTCGACCTATCAGCAAAGAAAAAGGTCATTGCATCGAGCACGGAGAACAATTCCTCGTGGCAAGCAACAAGGTACCAGCGCCGAGCAAATCGGCTAGCAAGGCATGTTCGAACGGCACTGGAAAAAATACTTTGGTGGAGCAATTTTGGGCTGGGCCCTACGTCATCGAAAAGGCGCTTGGGAACAACACTTACAGCCTAGTCAATCTCGAATGACAAAAACTAAGCACCCCAGTTGAGGGGAAGCATCTGAAACACCTTGATTAGAACCTTGCATGTAAGCAACGCATAAGAAATGCCAGTTTTAGAATAAAAAAATATAAAAAAATAGCTTGGCCTGCTGTTAAGAAAATATATACTGTACTCTTCGAGGTACTGTACCTCGATGCAAACTCCAGATCCTATTCGGCTAAGCGAAAGTCCTACCCGAATAGGCAAACCTCCAAAGGCTCTCAAGCCATATAAAGCAAACAGGCCATGACGCCATCTCCCCTAGTGCCTCGACGCAATGAAATTAAAAGGCCTTAACGCCAAGGCCCAGACGCCAAAAACATAAAAAGACCTCGAATAGCAGGCACAGAGCTGATGATCATATAAGCTGTAAGGGCCCTACGAGCTATATGACACAGTCCTCTACCCACAAGACTCCCCGTTAGCGGTGGGTACTTTGCATCTAAGCTACATAAGCTAATGAAGAATTTGAACCCACTATCACACGACCATGAGGACCTCTCTTTCTGAGGCGTCGAGGGGACGATAAATGGGATTAACATCCACCCCAAAAGGTGGATGGAACC
>JAJJMA010340020.1:0-12820 GCA_023529015.1 Papaver nudicaule
AGGAGCTAGGAGAGAATGCGAAGTAGAGAATAAGCCAGGGAATATCACTAGAAATATTCCTCAATGAGCAGGTATCATCGAAGGGATACCACCCAGCGAAGACTAAGAACAATCGAGAAAACCATCACACCAAATAAAAAGGATAGAAGAGCGGAATCATCGACCTCATCTTCGATGACACTTCGATGCAAACCGACTTACTCGACAACTTCTGACACCCACGATTGTATATTTTGTCTTATTAGTTGTATCCCATTTTGTACCTCGCACTATATAAGGCGAGCTCATATTCACTTGTAAGGGTTGGATAATTTGCTAAGTCTTGAGGGCTTAGAGAGAGACTAGGTTAGTAATCTTTCATGTAATCTCCTCTGGTCATTGAGCTCAGATCCATTGTAGATTAATCACTAAGAAAAATTTACATTTAATGAATAGTCATTTGGTCTTGCTTTCCATTGTTTTGTTAGATACTGATATCGAGTACAGTATAATCTAGTAGTTCGATCTGTTACATGATTCAGAATTATGCAGTATAATCATCTTATTTAGTAATGGTTGTTAGGTATAAGATCTCAATGCACAATATTCATGTTATGTTAGCCTAACAAATTAAAGTGTAGTTATTATTCATGTAGTGTAGAGTGTGAAAATTAGAACCAATTATGAAGACGGAAGAAGAAAGAAGGCCGGAGGTCGCCTAATGCCGCTTTTAACAACACAGGTTCATGATAAGAAGAAGATGAGTTGGGTTGGTTGGAAGAAAATTTGTCGTTCAAAAGAGAAGGGAGGCTTGGGAGTTCGGGATTTATGGATGGTGAATGTACTGCATACAACACCACTTTAATTAGCAGTGTTGTACTTCCCAGGCGGCTTATTGAACAAATCCTACTCAAATACCGGGCTCGCTAAAAACTGAACCCCTGTCCGCCATGCCATCCCTGACCGTTAAATAAGCACGGTCACATCACATATACAGAATGTGAATGCGATGCCTTGCACCTCCAACACTACACCGCCCGAGCCAGCGCCTCCAAAAGAATGTATGGTCCCGACAACTTAGCTAGTCCACTTTATTAAGCTAGCCGACTTTGTTTTGGCAGCCCACCCCACCCAAAGTTTTTTAACTTTTCCAAAGTAAACTCATATCTGAGATCTCTTTTAAGATTTAATTAATGAGTCATAGATGTAGTTACGAAATTCGGAATTAGATTCGTTGCTGTCGTTACTCGCTATTCGTGCAATGATGTTGAAAGAAAACCTCTTCCCTGTTCTCACTCTTACTTTACCTACACTGCATTCACATCTACTTTTCGTGTATCCATTTGTAATCTTCATCCCAAGCCGTTAGATTATCTTATTCTTTAATCTCAGTTTAAGATAAAAGTAAAATGCAAAACTACACGTTACCAAATCCCAAATCCCCCCGAGTTTTTTTACCTAGTTAACTCCGTCAAGTCAAGGGTTTATGAACGAGTTTTGGTGAACTGTTCAAGTACTTTGAAGCTTTACTAAGCTTTACTGAAGTATACCTTTTTTCTTGTTTTGGAGATTCTTAAACTTATATACACTCTGAAAATTCATTCTAGAATTCTCTTCAGTTATTGGTATAAGTTTGTGTACATTTGGGTTCATTTTTGATGTGCTTTTAAACTGATCCAACATCTAAAAATCTTCTTATAAAAGGTTAGAACTTTTAGATTTTTTTCGTTTCAATCGATGTTGAAGTATGTTTTTTTTTTTATTCTGTCTGCATTGTGATTGTTATAGTTTGATTCTGTATCTTATGATTCTTTTTGGTCCAGGAATTGTGTGTCTCTGGAGAATCAAGATGGGGAAGGGTATGATGATTGGGTTACTTTTATGTTTAATTTGCTGGTCAGCTAAAGCACAAGTAGAGTATGCCAAGTACAAAGATCAAAAAAAACCCATAGATGTTCGAATAAAGGACTTACTGGATCGGATGAGTTTGGAAGAGAAGATTGGGCAAATGGTGCAGATTGATCGAACTGTTGCCACTGTTGATATAATGAAGACTTATGCAATAGGTGAATTGAATTTTTCTACTGCTTTATGTGTGTTCGTGTTACTGATAATTAGAAATAGGAATTGAAGTTTGAAGAATTGAATTTTAAAAATGTGGTTTGGTTTGGATTTCTTGTAGGAAGTTTATTGAGTGGTGGAGGGAGTACACCTCTTCCTAATGCTAGAGCTGAGGATTGGGTTAATATGGTGAATGAATATCAAAAGGGTTCTCTTTCGACCCGTCTTGGGATACCAATGATTTATGGAATTGACGCTGTTCATGGGCATAACAATGTTTACAATGCAACCATATTTCCTCACAATGTTGGCCTCGGATGTACCAGGCAACTATTTACTTTGATTTACATTTAAGTTTATGGTTCTAAAAGATTTGGTACATTTTGGGGTTTACAGCTTTACCAATTGCCTGTATCTTATCCTGGAATTGGCCATATAGGCTAAATTTTTGTTTGTTAAATTATTCCCTTTGTATCCCTTGATGGTAGCATACTGCATACTCCTTTTTAGCTTGATCCTTAAATTTGTTTGTCTGATTGATGAACTTTTGTTTGTTTAGGGATCCTGAACTTGTGAAGCGAATTGGTGCTGCAACGGCACTTGAAATCAGAGCTACTGGCATTCCATATGCCTTTGCACCATGTATTGCAGTAAGGAAGAGAAAACAAGAATCTACTTAGAAATTTGATGTTCAGCTTAGCGATTGTGGTTGAGATAATCATTTTCTTCAAATTATATAGGTTTGCAGAGATCCAAGATGGGGTCGCTGTTATGAAAGCTACAGTGAAGATCACAAGATTGTACAACAAATGACAGAGATTATACCCGGCTTACAAGGAGATACCCCACCTAATTATCGCAAGGGGGACCCGTATGTCGGTGGGAAGTAAGTGTTAATGCAATCTCACCTATGCTTACTGCACTTTTTATGCTTATTGATAGCCGTGAAGGTTATCAAATCCAAATCATAATGCAACCTTTAGTACTTACAAATGACACACTACTTTTCCCTATGCGGCTGTTGCCAATATTCCAATTAGAACAGTTTTGCTACCTAACTTTGTATTCATTTCCAATCGAGGAACAGTTTTGTTACCTAACTTTGTATTCATTTCCAATCGAGGTCTAAACTAGCATGCGCGTTTCAGAGGTGTCTATATTACAAGGCACTGAATTATCAACCTTACCTTGTAGGACCAAAGTTGTAGCTTGTGCAAAGCATTTTGTTGGTGATGGTGGAACAACCAACGGCGTAAACGAGGCCAACACAATAATCGACCAGAATGGATTGTTCAGCATTCACATGCCTGCCTACATCGATTCTATTAACAAGGGAGTCTCAACAGTTATGGTATCATACTCAAGTTGGAATGGGGAGAAAATGCATGCTAACCGCAATCTTATTACCAACTACCTCAAAAATCAACTTAAATTTAAGGTAGAGTCTAACTAGTATTGATGCAAACATTTATTCTTTTGATGTAGTTAGCCTCGAAGCTATCAAAATCCGTACTCACTTTGTTTTTCCTACATGATAATGAATTAAAAGGGTTTTGTGATCTCCGATTGGGAAGGAATTGATAGGATCACCACACCTGCCCATGCGAACTACACATTCTCTGTGCAAGCTGGAGTTCTTGCTGGCATTGACATGGTGAGCGAGATTATTAGAACCACAAATCATTAAACTTTGATATCTTCCCTAAGATATTGCATGCAAATTCTAAAATCCAATAAAAAGCACGTAATACACCCTTATTTGTTGCTTGTTTCTGATGCTTTGCAGGTCATGGTTCCCTTACAACACGTGGAATTTATTAATGATCTGACTGCCCTTGTCAAGAACAACGCCATCCCGATGAGCAGAATAGATGATGCTGTGATGAGGATTTTGAGAGTCAAATTCACGATGGGACTCTTTGAGAACCCTCTGGCAGATCTCAGTTTGGTTGATCAGCTAGGAAGCCAGGTTAACAGTCCACCCTCTATATTAAGTCAGTTTTTTTTTTAAGTTTCCACAATCAACATAGAGTTGGTATTATGAACCAGAGTTGATTCAGTCAAAGAAACAAAGATCAATGTCAGCTATCTCACATATTTAATATGTTTAATGTTCTTAGACTTTTAGGTAATGACGAGACTTTTCCCTTTCTAATACACAATGTTGATGTATGTGGGGTTAGTGCATGAACTGTGCGGTAATACACCAATACCAACCGGTTTGCTTGCTTTCATGCGTAGTGAAGCAAAACAGTTTCGATTGTCAAGTTTATAGGCCTTGATTCTTCTTATGCTCTTTTGTCTTTCTCTTAGATGCTTAATTTACTATCAAAATGGCAAAAGACTGGTAAATTTATTAATTGTTTCCTGTACAGGAACACAGAGACTTGGCTAGGGAATCTGTGAGAAAATCACTCGTTCTTTTGAAGAATGGGAAGTCTGGGGAAAAACCTATGTTACCTCTGCCCAAGACAGCATCCAAGATCCTTGTTGCTGGAAAACACGCCGACAATTTAGGTTACCAATGTGGTGGGTGGACAATCAATTGGCAAGGGTTCGAGGGAAATAACCTCACTACTGGTAATGTTTGTTATTGGTCTTACCTTTCAACGCGCATTCATAGTGTTCACATTAGACACACTAGTAATATGATCAGAAGATAAAAAATGTCTTTATTGAGAGACTGTTTGTTTGTTTTTTAATTTAACAGGTACTACTATTCTAAGTGCCATCAAAACTGCAGTTGATCCAAGCACCACAGTGGTTTACCAAGAGAACCCTGATGCTGAATTTATGAAGTCTAATAACTTCTCATATGCTATTGTGGTGGTGGGTGAACCTCCTTATGCAGAGACTGCAGGAGACAGCCAGAAGCTGACAATCATGGATCCAGGCCCTAATATAATTAAGAACGTTTGTGAGGCTGTTAAGTGTGTGGTTGTCATTGTATCTGGACGACCTGTTGTAATTGAGCCATATGTTCCGACGGTAGATGCTCTGGTGGCAGCGTGGCTCCCAGGCAGTGAAGGTCAGGGAGTGACTGATGTCCTTTTTGGCGATTATGGATTCACGGGAAAACTTTCACGAACTTGGTTCAAAACTGTAGATCAGCTTCCGATGAATTTTGGGGATGCCCATTATGACCCGCTGTTTCCATATGGATACGGGCTAACTACCAGGCCATTGTTTCAAAGGTAACATTCTTCTGATTAAAGCTGTGGTAGTGTTTTTTTCATTTTCTTATAGAGCATGTTATATTCTTTTTCTTGTTGAGTGCTATTTGGATCACATTAGCCGATGCTGTTGACACATAGCGCAGCAGCTGATGTGACATACTCTATAAGCTACCTAGGCAGCATGTGAAATTTGAATTGATCTTTCTAGATTCTTTCTTTTTTTTTTTTTTTTTTTTTTTTTTTTTTTTTTTTTTGACACGATCTTTCTAGATTAGCAAAACCCATTTCAAGAATTTCCTCCTAGGTTGTTTCCTAATTCACAGTTTCTTTTGAATGATATCTGCAGGTACGATACATCAGGAGCCTTACAAAAGGCTGTTTGTACTTGTAACACAATTTTTGTTTTCATCAGCTTCTTCCTAATAGGTATGGCAATCATGTAAACCATACCTCTGTATAAACCTGACTTTCAGTTATTCGTAATGGATGCTCATTTGATATATAATTGGTGGCATGTTCATCTGCATTCAAATTTTTTATATGATTTATTAATTTAGATGAAGTTGATTATCATTGATCTACAAGTTGTATTTTAGTTCTGTTAATTTGTAGTGAGGGATGCATCATAGGTTTATAGTGAAGTCTGGGAGACCACTACTCTGAATAACGCTGCAAAGCGCAAACACAATGGTAGTCATAGTCGGGTCCTTTTGTATCTTGCATAACATTTGGTTTAGGTACCCAACTTTATTCAAGTAGCTCGAGAACTTGGGTCCTTCTGTAGCTAATTATGGACGTCTTTGTCGTTAGGAAAACCTTACTGTCAATGGTTAAATCTCAAATCTTACATGTAAAGAAAACTGCTAATTTTTGTCAGAGTACAGTACACACTAAGAAGTTCATTTCATAAAATATTTAACTTCTCATGAATCCTCATTTAACCCCCCATAAAAATGTGTATGCATGGTAAACTGAGAAAGATACTGCGGCTTGCCTGTAGCTCTGGGGGCTGAGCTCATACTGTCATCTTCTGGCTGAACTCAAGTGCTGGTTATTATGCAGACATAGTACCAATTTGGGTTACCCCATCTCCACTACCACCAACCATTATTATTAAATTAAGAGTTGTGATTCTGGGGCCCTTCTATAAATGCCTCCACATAGCGTTTTGGCTCTCCCCCTATGTAATTTTCTTTTTAATACCAAATTTGCCCATGACTCACACTACTTAGTGTTTAACTGAGGCTAAATATCGGTTTGAAACTAGAGCATTCTCTGCTCTAAAACAAAAGCACCATCACCACCACCATCACTGAACAAGACCACCGTCTTCCTCCACCACCACAGCCGTCAAAAGACAAAATAACAATCTTGTGAAATAGCATAAATATATCTGATTTGAGCAGGGGTTTTATAGAATTTGTGAAAACAGGGACTCGGGTTAGCAATTTGGTTATGGATTGAAGCTACAAAACAGAAAGAAATGGAGATGTTTGCCATTGATTGACCGTGATGAACGATGGATTGCTGCTGCAATAGTGGATTCTTGAAGACAAGAAGGAAAGTAAGAATGGGTACCATTTTGTCAGTGATTTGGAGTTCAGTTGAAGCCGAAGAAATTAGAGAAAGAAGAAGATGTTGCTGCGATTGATTAGAAACTGATAGGTTTAATTGAGTTCAGCTTAATTACAATAATGAGTTTGTTGTTATTTGCTGAATTGTTGCAGGGATGGAGTTAGACCGGTGCTCAGAAAAGCACTGCAAGTCTCATTTGTATTGCCAGAAATATGCACACAACATGTTTGTTCAAATGCCTGACAGACCAGTTCTTCAACCAAGTTCTTTCGCTGCTAGCGACGCCTCATGGGTTCAGGTTAGAGAGGATTTTAATATGAAGAGAATGAAGATGTCCCTGATCCAACATTCTTAAAGAAACATCTAGTAAATTGTACATGGGAATTGGATTACCAATTTGGTCAAGGAAGAGTTTATGTCCTTTCTCTGTTATCACGTAATTGCATATTGAATTGAGTCTTATAGTATCTAATTGGGGGTCACTGTATAGTTTGCACTGAAAACATCGTGTACATAGTATCAAAATTGCATTAGCATTATGTGTACATTGAGTATCAAAATTACATTAGATGTTCTGGTATGTGATGAAATTAGTATTATCTGTTAATGGATATCTGTTGAATTAGTATTATCTGTTAGTGGATATTTATATTATCCACAGATCTTTTTGGGGTTTCCATATGACTGTAAGGCTATTGTTGATCGATGCTTGGGCCGGTAGTGCTAGTCTAACTAGTGAGTGTCCCTCTGATGAGTCAAAAGACATGCCATCTTCTCTGCCCAGACGTAACATACTCATTGCAAACTGTATATTAGTTACGTCTTAATACGTGTTTTCTTCACCAGTCGTAAGTTACTTACGGTTTAAAAATTAAAGTACCAGATAGCCGTAATCAGCTTACTTACGGCCGAAAGTTATTAGTTACGGCTTGTTTGTTTGTGAAAAAAATCATTTCATCATTTACGGCTACAAATTCTTCGTGTTTACCAGCCGAAAGTAAAGTTACGGCCCATAAATATAACTTACGGCTCGTAAGTTTGCGACACAAAGTTTTTTTCAAGTTAACAAAACTTACGGCCAGTAACCAAATCAGCCGTAACTTTCTTGACCTTCGGCTAGTAAAGAGGAGACGTAACTCTGGTTACGGCTAGTAAGAAGCAGGCGTAACTTTAGTTACAGCTACTTGTTCTACAGATCCAAACCGTAACTATCACTTACGGCTGAAAACGATGAGTTTCAGGTAGCCGTAAGTCTATCTGGTTCACTTTTTTTGATCGATTTCCATAGAATCTAAGCTAAGTAATGAAAAATCTAGAGGTGGTTTTGGATTCTTAATTTTCCTCCTCCACTGCTCCACCATTATGTGTTGAATCCATTATAGTTGAGAAAAGTTGATGGGTTTTGGAGATTTTGGAGGAGAAAACTAGGTTTTGATTCTCAATTTTTATTTTTTATTTTTTTTCGATTTAAATTAGATTAGGAAAAAATATTAGATTAAGAAAAGTATTAGATTAGTACAAATTAGATTAGTCTTAATACTAATGTTATAAGGATAACTTAGACATTTCATTATTTTTTGACACCCCTTATAATCTTCAAGTGGATAGATGAAGTAAAAGTAGAGGGACATCCCTTTCTTGAAGCCCCAGTATCAAAGTTTATTTCAAGTTTATACTCTGACCATTTGATGAAAATCCGTCAGGCCCATTATTCTGGAGGTTAAAAACTTAAGATTTCCGATATTCCTCTGCACGGTTTGTGCTTCTCAGTCATTCTGTGCGCGTCCAATTCATTCTCAATTCATAAACTTGATGTATATTTATGGGATATAAGACTGGCACCCAATCCATTGGCAATCGGCAATGAGTGAATGGCCTTACCCTGTTATATTCAAATTTTAGTAACGGGATATAAGAAATCTGAGACTCTTATTCTTCACAGATGGATGTAACTGTACATACTGAACGGACAGTGGCATGTGTTTAATCATATCTTGTACTGAAGTTTACCACTCATTACAACAACCCATCCAACACCAAACGGGTGCTTTTTTCTTCGTACATTTTCTTCTGAATCAACAAGGGAGTTAGCCTAGCTTCTAAGACAGAGAGGTTTTCTCGAGCCTTCTTCATCTCATTATTGGCAAACATCAACTGCTGCTCAGCTGCAACCAATCTCGCTTTTGCCTGATCATGCTCAACTAGTGCAGTCTGAAGCTTCTGCACCCCATAGAAGTCTTCTTTAACAAGGTCAAACCTCTTTCGCAGCCAACTAATGTTAAATTCAAGTTTCTCAGCCATCTTTATCTTCTTCTCCCATGCTTCAATCATTTCAGAAGACAGCTCACTGACACGCTGTTTATTCATATCCAAAACGGAATTCATTATATCTGTGACCACCGAGACTTGGGCAGAGTACAAGTCCATCAAAACTTGGCTTGAAGCAATATGCCCGTACTTTAACCAGATCTGTTCATATAATGGTACTTGTGGTTTTAAAACACTGAAGCCTCCAACATCTTCGAATTTCTCATCAAAACCAGTGCCTTGCCGGTGTCGTCCATCTTCAAACAGTTGACCAGCAAGGTTATACTCTAGCATTGGCGTAACTTTGTTTGAGTGTACTGAAGTTGGTGCTTCACATTTTAACAATGTCTCAGTCTCTGTAACTTGGTCCTCTACCCCAGCATGTTCAAAGTGAGCTTTTTCCTCCCCAGCATGTTCATTTTTTTGCCCACCTAGCTCAGTTTGGGTTTCAGGCTCTGGCACTGACATTGCAACTGCATCCATGTCTGACATAATCTGCATAAAAGAGAGCACCTGGGGTTCTGTTTCCGTTGACTTATCGGCAACTGTCTGAAATATACGATCCAGAAATTCGAAATTACGTAAAATTATGATCATACAGGTAAGAAATACAGTTATTGAAAGAGAGCACCAAGATGCATATACTAAACCTTCTGAGAAGAGTTCACCAAGAATCCTGGAAAACCAATTTCGGCTTCAATGACAAAAGTATCATTTGCAAGGTATCCTCTGTCAGGGTCGTTGAGTTGGCTCAGAGGCATGAAGGATGTAAAACCAACCCTGTTTTGACCGTTGATTTCGTGTTGTCCCTCTGCTCAGTGTTGCCATTAGTACTAAAGTTATTCACATACAGTAATCATTGACAAATGAAACATCCATCCATGTGTAGTAAGCTGTTAAGGAATAAAATTAGCCAGCATCAGATAATGTAGCATCAAAGTAAGATGATTGATATACCTTTCCGCACTGTGTATTTGTTATGAATTTGATCTATGACAGACAAACTATACTCCATATTCTGCAAATCATTGTGCGAGGACAAACTGAAAGAGGGCCTATAATAGGGGGAAATAAAACTAAACGAGGACCCCAAATTGACCGAGGCCAAACTGCAAGAGGGATTTGAACTGGTAGAGGCCAAACTGCAAGAGGGACTTGAACTGGCAGAAGCGAAACCGAAGGGAGAGCCGAAATTGGCTGATGCCAATCTGCACGAAGACCCAATTGGTGAACCGTGCGAATCGGAAGACCTCATACTGTTCGAGACAGTAGTAGTACCAGTAAAGGAGCCAATTTTGTCCGAGCATGAACCAATTGATGAACCGAATGTGGGGAAGCTCGAATTGTACCAAGTGTTGGAGCTGAAACCGAGTGAACCAGCACTTTCCAGGAATATAGATATGTGATTGTCATTGTCCTTTCCCTTTGGATAAAGTGCTAACCGCCTATAAAAACATTTTGAAGCATATACTCAATAACAATATAAACTTAAGTAAGAAAAGTCTAATGCATCTAACCAATTCAAGCACAGAATTACCATTTATATGAACCAAACTCAAACTCATCTGAGTAGTATACTTGAGCTAGATAATTGTTCAACCTTGAATAGCTTTCAATCCTCCATCTGAACCTTGAAGATATCTTAGTAACGAAGTCAATTTTCATTGGACTCCAATCCGGATCAGGCTTCAGTCGCATTTTTCTTCTGTGGAACATCCTGAGAAGAATTCAAGACATATTTTCTGCTGATTCAATAAAATAAAAATCTTAAGTGATGGAGTTTTCTGGAATGGGGATGAGAGACACATCTTGTCATGCTTTTACAAAAAGTTGGTTAATGCCACTTTTTTTTTCCCCAGTAACTGTAGTACTCAATAATTGGTGGTGGGTGACAAATACTTCAAAATCACTTCACTGCTATTGGGGTAGGACCTAGACCAGTTAAACATACTTCTATAACCGAATGCAAATGGGATTGCCCAAGAATCAAATATGGCAAAAGTGTGTTTTGCTGGAATCCGTTTAGTATTAGGAGCACTTGGCAGGAATTGGGTCTTGTTCTAACTTTGCCATGTTTACAGGGACACACTTTTTGATCAACTGGCGGTATACCGCCAAACAATTCTGGAAACCGCGTATAAATGGAAGGGCGCGTATTCTATTTCTTTCAACTTTCCTAAACCAGTTCCCACAATTCTATTTACTCTCTCTATAAATAAAACCTTATTTTACTTCTTCTTCTCTACATAGATTTTCTATCCTCCACATTCTCCTCTCTTAGATTTTCTATAGGAAACTAGTACTCCATTAGAAACTTCAATCTCTTCAGTGAAAAGAAGAAGATCCTTAAGAACCATGGGTTACGCACATAATCAGGGTTGTAAGAGGAAAAGTTCGAGTATTACTGTTGGGTATGGAAAGAAGATGAAATCTGAGACAGTAACTTCTACCGAATTATTTGTTCCTGTTGCTCCTAGGGCAAAAGAAGAAGATGAAGTCTGGAAAGGTCTTAGCAGGAAAAAGAAGAAAACGGAGAAGTCTGCTGAAGAATTGGGTCTGGTGATTGAGCGCACAATGGCGGAGCTTGAACTTGCAGCAGAATTAGATGCTGAATTGAATATGGAGAACAAACCTGCCCTAAACAAAGTTTACAAGTTACCTCTTCTAACCAGTGCTCTGTCGAAGCAACAACTCCAGTTTGAGTTCTTAGATCGTGGGGTCTTAACCCTTCTCAAGAACTGGCTTGAACCACTTCCCGACGGAAGCTTGCCCAACATAAACGTCCGAACTGGTGTATTGAAAGTATTAACTCAACTTCATGTTGACCTAGAGGATTATGGGAGAAGGGAGCAGCTCAAGACAAGTGGTCTTGGAAGGGTCATTATGTTTTTGTCGAGATCTGATGAAGAGACAACAAGCAACAGAAAACTTGCTAAGGATTTGGTAGATAAATGGAGCAGACCGATATTCAACAAGAGCACAAGGTTTGAAGATAGCAGGAAAGACATTGAAGATGGTAGAGTTATCTACAGGAGACCAGTGGTGAAAAACCAAATTGACAGAGCTGTAATGTTAAACGATCTTGATGAATTTATAAGGCAGAGAAGTTGTAGTGAACCCTGGTCCAGCCAACATGCCTCCAAGCCTGAAGCTTCGCCATTGAATTTTGTGGTGCGCCCACAGTCAAAGATAGATCCATATGAGATAAGAGCCCGTGCTAAACTAGTGGTACCTGACAAGTGCAGGTTGAAGATCAATAAGAAGCTGCAGCACATGAAAGCATCAAAAAAGAAAATGCTTCAAGCATCAAAGCTTAGCGCAGAGGGTCGGGGCATGGTCAAGTTGATTTAGTTTTATGTACTGCAACTGCAAACCTTATCATTCTACCATACGAACTGTAAATCTATTTCTGTCCTTTATTGTTATACTATTTGTGAAACTTCAGATTATAGTAACTAGTATAGATGCACGCGCGATGCGCCTGCCGTTTCGTTCCAATCAAAATCCAACTATTCACTCAAATCAAATTTTTCCTTCCACAACAAATCGAATTTTTAATAATTTTTCCAAATCAAGTTTTCTTTTAATAGTTTTTCAAAGAAAAATATCTATATCGAAATCACTACAGTCATGCACGTCAAGTTAGACTGAAGGCCCATCTAAAAACTCCAAAAGCCATTCAAAGAATGCACGTTATTATTATCAAAAATCATAATAACCAT
>JAJJMA010340022.1:0-22524 GCA_023529015.1 Papaver nudicaule
TAGCTTAAAAGGAGAAGCCCTCGCCTGGTACGACAATCTCACAGCTGTCTCGATCTCGTCCTTCGAGGAGCTTTCCAAAGTTTTTATACTGCACTTCTTGTACAACAACTCCTCCAAGCCTGGAGTGGAGAAACTATTTAGCATTCGAGTACGCCCAGGAGAGTCGACCAAAAGTCTAACGAGCAGATGGACCGAGCAGTGTGTAGAGGTGGGAAATGGAGCCACGGAAAAAGATAAAGTACGAGCATTCCTCAACGCTCTAGACAAAGATCACCCTCTATACGATAGACTCTTCTCAAAGAACCTTGAGACGCTACAGGACCTTCGAAAGTACCAAAAGGAGCGAATTACCTTGGCGGAAATAAAAGAACAAGCAGCACTGGGAAAAGAAACAATCTTAAAGCAGGTCCACTCGATAAACAACTTATCGCTCGAAGAGCGAGGACAAGCAATGAGTACTCACTTCGGGGACCCGTCGAAGCGAGGAAGACAAGATGATAACGGTCGATATGGGAACGAAGGTAAATTCGGTGACGGAAAATACCACGACAACAGAAAGTACAATGACAACCGAGGAAACAACCCTCGGGGAGAGTTCGAAGGAAACAGCAGCCAGCAAGGACAAGGAAACAGAAAATTCGGGACGACTAAACCAGGATTTCCTGCATTTCACGATAGAAAACTTCCCAAGCTCTGCGTACCCATCGAAGATGCTCTTCGGATCATCGAACAATCGGAATTCGCCAGCGAGATAAGATATCCCCGAAGTAGAGGAAACCAACCGAAACATACGAAAAACTCGACAGACTATTGTCAATTCCACAAATTTTATGGACATACCACCGAGGACTGCGTCACGGCGCAGGACCAAATTTATTTCTTTATTGCCAGGGAACAATTCAAACATCTTCTGGAGCTACCACAGCCACCCCCAAATCAAACGCAACCCAAGGAAGAGCCAAAGCACGAAGCTTATGTGATTACCATCGACAGGGATATTCCAAGGTTCGGAGCTTGCAATTCAATTGTTCATACAAAGGGTCTAGAAGGAATCCAGACAGGTCGCATTCACAAAAGGGATTTGGAAGGTAAGGAGATACTCAGTGTGATTACAAAGAATTACTTAGAGGAGTGGCAGAAGCAGCCCGTGTTCTTTTCAGCGGTAGACATCCCCCACGAGGGAAGGATGCATAATGATCCTCTGGTCATCACCCTTCAAATGGGGAAGATAGCCATGCCCAAAGTACTGGTGGACCCTGGGAGTTCTGTGGATATATTATTCGGTCAAACATTCGACAAGATGAAGGGTAAGAAAGCTGCTTTGGTACCTTCGGCTTACAACATATTCGGTTTCAATGGAAAGCCGTCAACACCTCGAGGAGAACTAATGCTCACAATTCATGCTGGTAGCCGAAAGCAACCAACTTTATTTTGCGTGGTGGACATAGACTCTCCTTACAACGCCATCGTGGGAAGACCATGGTTGCACAACATTATGGGTGTCGCATCCACCTTGCACCAAAGAATCAGGTTCCCAACCCCAACAGGGATTGCGGAAATCCGAGGTGATCCTACCGAGGCCCGAGCTTGCCACGAAATAGATGTTCAAGCAAAAGAAGGCAGCAAGGAATGCTCGGAACAAGTTAAAAACCCAAGGATATCGGACGAGAGCATAGCTAAATTCCCAGCTGACACCGAAGCTGGAATGCTAAGCGTGAAACAAAAGGGCAGCGAAGACAGCCAGTATCTCGAGAACCGAGAGCAGTTCCTCGTGGCAGAAGGCAGTCTCCAGACTCCAAGCGAGCAATCAGGCGAGTCTAGCGAAGGCAAAATCATCCAGCAAGAGCCCTTCTGGGTTGGACCATTTGTCATCGAAAGGCAACTTGACAATGATACCTATAGCTTGATTAACCTCGAAGGCCAGAGATTGAAAATCCCAGTGGAGGGGAGGTACATGAAACACTTAGTTTAAGAAAGCAATTCCATTTGTAAGCAACACTCGAAGATATTTAATAAATAAAAATCGCACTCATTGATGCAACTCCCATCGAAGTCAAACTCCAAATACTGTCAGCACCATCGCAAAGGCTGTAACGCCAAAGGAAAAAAACGCCAAACAGGCTGTAACGCCAAAGGCAAAAAACGCCAAACAGGCTGTAACGCCAAAGGCAAAAATCGCCAAACAATAAAAAAGACCTCGAATAGCAGGCACAAAGCCGATGACCATATAAATCGTAAGGGCCCTACGAGTTATATGGCATGGTCCTCTACCCACAAGACACCCCGTTAGCGGTGAGCACTTTGAGTCAAGGCTACAAAAGCTAACGATGCACTCGTACTCACTACCAAACGGCCACGAGGACTGCACGTTCTCGGGCGCCGAGGGGACGATAAATGGGATTAACATCTACCTATAGAGGAAGATGGAACCCCGAGGCAGTTGATTTGCTTGCATTTACAAGCGAATTACTCAACCAAGGGACCTCCTCAAAACAAAAAACAGTCCCGAGGAGGGGCATAACAATAAGAAAAATAAGAAAAATAAATTCTTTATATACATGTGCAAATGCAGGACACGAAGTATGATAACAAAAAAGGTGTGTATGAGAAAAACGGTGCGGACACAACTACAAAGGAAAAACATAAATACACAAGCTAAGGGCACAAATTATCCTTCGAACAATCGGCACCATCACGAGGACCATCCTCGGAACCATGAACGGATTCGCTCGGACCATCACAGGTACCTTCGGCGGCACTACTAAGATTCCTCGAGCCACCACCTTGAGCAGCATCATCATCATTACCACCACTAGCTACCTTCAAAAACTTTTCCAGTAAGCCCCTTCTCCGAAGCTCATCTCTAGCTAAGGCCACATAAACCTCCTAAGGGAGTAGGTACTCATCAATAGGAGAAACAACATCTGAGTCACGTGCACCAATAGCGCCATAAGTGGGAGGTTCAACACCAATGGTCCTGAAAAGGGAGCGACCATGCTTTCGGCAGGCCATGCTGGTAGCAAAGGCAGTAGTTAACGCAGATCGGGAAAGAAGTTCTTCCACAGCTTGACCATGTCTTAATTCATGGCCTACAAGGGCAAAACCGACCACCAGGTCCCTCACACGTGCCTGACATTCAAGGCGAATCTCCCTCTCCTTAGATAACAGTTTAGCATGATTTGTCACTTCTTCAGAACGACGCTTGCGTTCAAGCTCAAGTTCTTGAGAAATTCTAGCCGAATCAGCAGAGCGACGCTGGCGTTCTTCGGATAATTCTTTGGTCAACTGCTTAACCCTGCTCTCGGCCTCCAACTTCCGATCGGATTCAGTCACCAACTGACTTGTGGCATCGTCCCTCGCCGCCTCGGCATCAACAACCTCCTTCTTCAAATTAGCTTCGATACCTAACAACGAAAACAACAAACATAAGAATAACAAGACGGTGACTCAACTAAGGCTACGAAGTAAGCAGGAAAGCAAAGGAAAATTTGGGTTAGCTCCCTACTCTCTTTAAAAATCATATATTCAGCAACCTGGTGCTGATTAGTAAAGCGAGGCACCGAGGCATTCTTTCGGACATCCTCAGAAGAAATGACCCCGCTTTTGGCTAATTCTATTCAGTACTCATCAACAAGAGCAGCAGTCTGGACGTTCGACTTATTTGCCGAAGCAAGTTTTTGGCATATATCAGTACAACTCCTTTTTAGAACATCATTTTCAGTAACCAAGTCCTTATTAACATTCTTCTGTGCAGACAGCTGCACCTTTAAATCCCTGATGTTCCCTTCTAACCTTTCAATTAAAACCCTACCAGAGGCATTGATTGACCTCTCCGAGCGAGCCGCATCTTGCTCTTGCGTCAATCGAGTCACATCTAGTTGGAAAAAATGATTTTCTCGGGACAGCAGCGTGTTTCTATTTCTAATTTCCCCGAGAAGGCGCTCGGCTTGATCCCCTTTTTTTCTCTCATCTACATAAAGACTTTCGGCCTCTTGCCTTTTCACACTATAATAATTCACATCTTCTAAAGCTCTATCCCTTTCTTCCAACAACGTAGCGCTATCACTACGATAACCTTCGCTACTTGAGGCAATCTGAGATGATTGTCGACCATTTCGAAGCCGATCAATAGCCAATTGGGCCTCCTGAAGTTTTTTCTCGAGCCCTTCCAGCTCGCCTTTTCAAAAGCAAGTAGCAAATCTGTTTTTAGCAATGCTGCAACAAACAGAGGCTCCTAAAAAACAACAGGAAAAACAAGGGACTTACATATCGATTGTTTCTTCGCCTCAGCACTACAAACCTTCTACCAAGCCAGCTCCTCCTGCAACCGATGAAACTCTCGCCCATGATACTCGGTTTCACCAGCCTGATCAAAGTTGTAAGATAGAAGACCAGTGGCATGATAATCGCCCTAAGCAAAAAGTAGCAGGGACTATAAGAAAACAGATTAACAAAACGCTCCGGTGACATCGGCATGGGCAACAAAGACACAACTCACCGCCTGAATCATAGACAAACTCTCCTCATAGGACAAGGGAGGATGACGAACATTGTACTCGGCTCGAGGACAGTCACCTCCGAAGAGATCGCCAAGCTTTTTGCAGAAATCCGGATCTAAAGGCTGCCCTAAGGGATCTGAGGCATGAGCTTCAAAGCGAGTCGAAACCTCGGTAGTAAATTCGCCAGGATAATAATTTTCAAACAAAACTTCCTTAAACCTCTCGGCAGTATAAGATTGCCTATATCTGCAAGCATAACTCGGGGCAGGCGGAAACATCGAACTTTGTGGAAAACCGGCGACGAGCTCTTTGGAAGAATCCATCTCAACATACGAACCATCCTCTTGGGGAACAAGGAGGTCCACTGGCGTAACAATCTTCTCTGAAGAAAGAATAGAGGGCTCGCCAAAAACATTCAAAGAGGTTCCTATCGCTGAGGCAGAGGCATTAAACGCAACCTTCGGCGCAGAAGAAGTTGAAAGAACAAAATCCGAGGTGGCACCAGCCTTCGAAGCTACAGGAATTACAGCCGAGGCAGAGGCGCCACTGACGATGGAAGGCAGGGTAATCCGAGGATTCATGGCGACCACCTCCTTGACAACCATTTCAGTCGTCGTCGATGCTGGCATTTCCCTACCAGCACTAGTTGTCTCTTTCGGAGGAACCGAAGCAGCCTGACGACGACTAGTTTGAACCCCTTTCAGAATCGCTTGCAAAACAGATTTTTTCAGCGGCCGTGAAACTTCGGGATTTCCCCCATAGTTAAACTTCATCAGATCGCGACTAAGGTTTAGGGCACCTAAAGGCTGTCCCTGCAGATAAGGATTCGTCTTCCTCAGGAAACAAACAGAGGCAAGTATGAATACTTCGGAAAGGAATGAAAAAAAGGGGGTATTTGTTACCTGCTGCATAGTCTCCTCATCAGACCGAGGACGCTTTAGGTTGCCCGAGGGCTCAGCGATGACATCCTTGCCTTTTCCCGAAAATGAGCGAGATAGCCTTATATCCTCGTCAGAAAAATGGATGGAAAACAGATGTCGAGTCTCAAACTCATGACCTACCTCGAACTCAGTCCGAACAAGGAATCAGCCAGAGTCCTTCCAACCTCGGAGTATAGGACCTTTGAGAAGAATAGGCTCCGAAGACCAGTCTTCGTCCAGTGAATAATTCAAAGATTCGGGGAGAATGTTTTGGCTACCTACCACCCTCCGAAAGCTAACCCCCCAAGGAGCTAACTTATTGTCTATAGTTAAAAAGGGCTCGTAGTGCCTAAAAAAGTTCTTAGCAGTAAAATAGTACTTCGTTGTGGAGTCGGGAGAGGAATTATTCTCAGACTGAAGAACCCACTGATTAATGAGAAAGATTGAACTGCAAGTAAGTTGCATCACACCTCGAGGTTCAGGAAGAGAGCAAAGGATTTCAAGGAACAAAGGATTAGAAGACTGATAAAGAGGAAGAAGCAACCCAGCAGATATCTGATGAAACGTCACCACAAGTATGTCCTCGCTACATTGATACTCCTTGATCAATTCTGGAGTCAGTCTGGGAAAATCAATGGCTCAATTTGAAAGCCCCTTCCATCAGGATTCACACCATTTAACCTTAAAGAAAGGGCCTCAATCATGGAAAAGACATGGAAAAAGAAGATGCAGATAGGAAAACGCAATACCGCCGGCGAACGGAAATAGCAGAGGTCACTTGAAATAGAGAGAAGGAAGAAGGGAAAATCCTAAAGAAACCAACTTGATGGAAGAAAAGGAAGATTAAAACAATGGGTCAAGGAGAAAGGAACGGATAGTTCACCTGATATGAAGATACAAATTGAGGTTTCGCGGAAGAAGACCGCCGGCGCCGAGAAAGATGAAAACGAAAGGTCTAAAAGATTTTTAGAGGGAGAAACGAAACTTAAATAGTAAGAGAAACCGACTCTACAGGTCAGAAGGTGAAAAGCCACAAGCTTAGGAGAACGTGTCAAAAAAGTACGCACCTGGCAGGTAGTGGGGATGCTTGACAAAGAGGTGGCAGAAAAGAGAGTTTCCTCTCCTCGCATCTTCGATACAAGGAAAGGAAAGAGGCAAACTGTAAGGGGTAAAACCCCTCGGAACACGTGTCTCGCATCCAAGAAGTCAAACCACTCCGACAAGATCGACAACGAAATCTCGGACCAGCCTAAAGAAGGAGAAGTCCCACATGAACGAAGTGAAGACTCGGAAGGAACGGACCAAGTCGAAGGACCGAAGCCCTAGAATCAACCTCGGAGCGCCAGCGAATAAACCGCCTTACTCGACAGAGACTGACACCACCACGATTGAGCCTTTTGTCTCTATTAGCTGTAAACCACCCAAGCTCGGCCTATATAAGGCGAGCTTAGAAAACGTTGTAAGGGTTGGATTCTCTTTGGGTTAAACCTAAGCGGCAAGAGGGAGAGTAGGTCTGTATCTCCTCTGGTTCCTTAGGATTATATTCATGTAATCTCAGCATTGGAATACAGATAAATATTAATGCATTTAGCCTTTGATGTTATATGTTTTCAGTCTTCAATTACTGTTCTGATTACCTTCGGTATTGTTCTTGTGGTCTTCGCACCATTGAATCTCAACTAAACTACTGTATGTATGAGTAGATCTGATGGATATGGCTCCTTGAGTACCTATGCAGATTTTCTACTCGTACATCACGTTTTGCAGTTGTTGAATTCATTTCTGATTTGATACCTACAAAAACCCCTTTCTTCATTCCTTATAATTTGATAATTAATTTTTTCTCATATTATTTCATTTCATATGGGACTAGATGTGGCAGTGGTTATGGAAGTAGGCGCAAAAATCAATGTAATTGAAGACAATACATATAAGACATTTGTGGAAACTACAGCGGAAATTGGCATGACAACTTACGAAAAACCATTACAATATCCCAAAAACTGAGCATCACTAACATTGCAATATGTATCTACTTCAAATGGGAGATTAATATTAACACGAGCAGTAAATTGAGATGATGAAGGATCGTAACAGATGGTGTGAATATGATCACGACGATTTTTCCAAGAATGAAGTATAAAGCTTACTCTGTTCATTTCACTAGCGTAGCATAGTTGCTTTTGACAAACAGACGACAATTGATCAATAACTTGTTCCACTTGTTAACACACTGAATCCTAGAACTGACTTCTACGGGCAACCTAGCAAAGATATCTAGTATTAGTATGATATCGTCGAGGTACACCATTACTGCAATTACAAATATATGACACAAAAGCAGATTAAATTCTTTATTTTCAGCATGAAATCAAAATCGAACTATAAAGCAAACAATTGTGAGAACAAGAATATATATATTGTATATATATATAACAAGGGGTTGAATCCCTGACCGCCCCCTAGTGGGGAGGGTAACCCACTGTTTTATACTGTGGAACCTATGAGAAATCTTTCATTTATCTTTTAGGGTTATTATCATTCATGATATAATGGAGTGAACGGAAGAAATCTTCATGTGAATGATCATTTTGTCATAGAGTAGGTTATCTTCATGTTATTATATACAGTTCCACCAACATGTCATTTTCGAAAATGCTTGATAGACCCCTAGTATAGACCTCAAAATCATACAATTCATACCCCAATAAGTGTCACAAAACTAGTTGAATACTTACATGTAAATGAGACCCACGTTGTTCTATTTAGGGTGAGATGGGGGAGATCAAGGGTTGAGATTTCGCCAACTATTGAAATATGAATTTGGGGTATGATCTTGAGGTACACCAAGACCAAGTAACTTTGTCTCATTTGTTTGGTTAGCTCGGAAAAGGTTGGAAGACCCATGTGAGACATGGCATGTGTATATTTCATCTAGACCAGCAATGAGATTATACATCAATTGATAAAAGCGTGAATTAATTTTTTGATGGCATTTTCATTGAAATTATGCTTCATCTACAATATATGAGCAGGAGCAGTAAATCCCCCATGAAACACAAAGTTGTGGATCGATAAGGTTACCAATTACCAAAATATGAGTTGTACCACGAAACTGCAGGTAAAAACACTTTAAAAATTGACACTTTACACCAGTGTAAAATATTCTCTCTCCCAAAAAAATCTCTCTGCAATATTTTCTCAAAACAAACAGTTATCTTCATCCCATTATCAGTTATCTTCTTAAAACTCAGTTTTCTTCATTTTTTTCATTGGTTTTTTTTTAATATCTCTTCTATTTTCTGCCTGGATCTTGCACTAGTTTAAGATTCGGGTAGATTAATCTAATATATATCTATATATCAATAAAATAATTGCATTATAACAATTGATGTAAATTATGTTTATCTTCTTCTTTTAAAGCCTTATGGGCATGCTTTGGTGGTATTATAGTGACAGTCATATCGCTAAAGATGTGTCAATTCGGAGTAGTATTGATCAATTTGTTGACCGAGACGATCAACGTATACCGAAATTGATTGCAAAAACCTTGCCATATCACTTCCTTTTTATGGAAGCATCAAATGTTTACATTGATCAACAACGAAAATGGTTTGAAACCATTAGAACTGCATCAAATTATTCATCGGAATGCAAATGTATGGTATTTATTTTATTATTCGGATCATTGAATCTCGAATTATGTAAATGTTGTATTTTGCTTGTTTTTCCGATTATTGATGTAATTGATCAACTTTTAATCAAGATTGTATCCACCTTGTATCCTTCAAACCTCAATTAAATGAGGTATTATTAATAAATTTGGGGCAATAGCCCCTGTTTCCTTCAAAAAAAAAAAAAACGCAGGTAAAAGATGTGTTTGTCTTATACGGATTTGGTACATTCCTAAGCATATTAGTATTCCCAATTATCCATGTAGAACACTGCGTATGCATAAGTCATACTACATCTTTCGTCCTATGACTTTGTCCGGTTATCATCTTTCTAGAAGGGTTCTTAAATTTTCCATGTAATTACTTTACTCTCGGTTTTGTTAATCTATAACCCTACGCATAGGTTAAGAGGGTAGTAATTAATGTTGTTTTTCATAGGAATTGGAGATGCAACAATTACTAGGCTCGTGTCTAAGTAAAAAAAATAACTTCCAGTATTGCACTTTTATTGAAATAAATTCTCTCCTTTTCCTCTATCTTTGTGTCTCTTTGTCTAAATCTCTCAGTCTTCTTAATTTTATTTTTTTGTTTGATCTCTACGTCTATTTTTTAGCTCGATCTTTTCGTCTTCTTCGTCATCACGATCAAAAGACAGAAAGGAAAATCTAAATGATAAAAAAAATACAGATCAAAAATATTCTGTCGGTGACCGATTCAAAGGAGAAATTAAGAAAAAAATAATTGATTGTATAATTTGACTATTCATGAACACAATCAAATTAAAGAAAGAAAACAATCAAATCAGTAAAAAATCTGCAACCTATTTCTTTTCAGGTAAAGCCATCACCGTGTGTATCAGCCAAAAGGAAATCATGAGAAAAGTGCCCAAGGAGTTTCCATAGACTCTATTTTGATGATTAAAGATTAAGATCAGATGACGCAAGTGAATAAAATTCTAGGCAAACCCATAATTGTCTATGATACTCTCCAATTTCCAAATCTTAAGTATTGGTGTCAATAAACAAAATTAATTTTTCAAACAAGAAATATGAAGCTAAATTAAGCTTATCTTTCTGACATTGATTTATTTTATTGGTTAGAGTTTATGAAAGTGGAAGAAAGAGACGAGTGTTAAGGCTTAGTCTTATGGTGTCAAGATTGGCTACTACTTCCACCAAAAGCGTGGTCTTTTCCACCTCTACTACTTCTCTCTCCTAGCATATGATAGTAGCTCAAGTAGTAGCAAGATTGAAACGCTGAACCATTCAGCGCTGAAAAAGTAGAGAAAACGCTGAATGGTTCGGCGCTAAAAGAATATTCTACAGAATCTTAATAAATCTTAATAATATATCTTTTGTATCTTATCCGTTTAAATCATCCAACGAACCAAAATTATTGGCGTTGAATGGTTCAGCGTATAGTTGTCCAATCTCACCAAGCCATAAGAACCCAATTGTTTTGAAAGAGATGTGCAGACATGAAGGAAAAATAAGAGGAGTTGGCTGGAGTTATATTCTTCCTTTTGTTCTCTGGATGATTTGGAAGGCTAGGAATGATTTCTACTTCAACAACATAATATTCCAACCGCACAGAGTTCTTGCTAAAGCAATCAGGTTTGCAAGGGAGTACTTATATACCAATGGGTGTCTAAACAAGGATCATCAGAAGATGGTTGATATACAAGTCCCATGGATTGCTCCAGCACATGGATTCCTGAAGCTCAATTGTGATGCAGCCGCTAAGCATTTACAAGCGGCATGAATCAGGGGAGTAATTCGTGATGAGTTTGGAAGGTTATTGCGTGTTATGCAAAACACATTTTCAAGAACACCAACACTATAGCTGAAGTTTGGGCTATTAGAGAAGGCGTTTTACTGGCACAAAGACTTGGTGTCAAAAAATTGGAAGTAGAAAGTGACTCAACGTATGCGGTGCAAATGTGCATGAAGGAATTGCGGGTTCCGTGGAAGCTGCGATCACTTATGCAAGACATTCAGAAAGCAAAGGAGAGTTTTGAGGTGATTGTTTTCAAACAAAGATATAGAGAGGCAAATTCTGTGGCAGAACTGCTTGCCAAGAAAGGTGTTGCGAAAGAAATGGAAGGAGAATGGTTAGCTCAACCACCTGATGAGATTAAGCAGTTTCTTCATGCTGATCTTGTTGGAAGAGTCGAAACCAGAAGTGTGAGAGTTAGTTAGTTTTTGTGGGCTCACGCCAGTGTACCTCAAGGAATATTTTCAAGAGCTCATTTATTATTCCTAGACAAATATTGCACTCCCGATTTAAAATTAATTAATTAATGAGCTCTTAACCTATACGTAGAGTCATAGATTAACAAAACCGCTTCTTTACTTTCGCCGGACAACTTTTGTCCCAGAATTCTAGTATTGAATATAATGAAGTCAAATCTAATGAACTTGCAGTACAAATTTTTATCAATCAATGTTCTCAAGGTAATTTTAGACAACAAGAATAGTCTTTTATGTTCTTTTTGGGTGTGAGTTGGAGAATACAGGAGGGTGATCAGTTTGCATCAAGGTATAATATGGTAGGAAAAAAAGTAATTTGCAAACCAAATTTGACCAGCAACTCAATCTTTGGAGTCACCAATTTGGATCATCCGAGAGCAAAACGTGGTCTTCCCCAAGAAAGTCTTCGGAACAGCTAATCCAAGAGAAATTTAAAATATTTTATTTAATGAAAATCTGTAATGTAAATAAAAATAAAAATACTTTATTTTCATAGCGCACCTTCATCACCATAATTCTATACTAACCGTGAAAAATATATCAAAAAATCTTGTGGACACGTGTCATCCACATAACTACCCGAGCATGGTGAAACTAATTAAACTCTTACCATAACATAGACTGTAGTGCTTAAAGAGTATTCCCCTGAATCCTCGTCGGCCAAAAAAAGTCTAATTGTCTCGTGTTTGGTCGTATTGACGAACTCGAAAACCAACACCCCTGTGAAATCTAAATAGAAACTCTCACCTTTTTAGTCCATTGGAAGGGCTTAAAAAAGCATAACCGACCCAAAAAGGCATTTCAACTTGTCGGACTCTCATAGCACTTGTTGTCAGCTAATCAGATAACTGGATGCTCCTCTAATACAGTTTCCACCACCATCTCATTTGTTTGGTTAGCTGGAATAGATTAAAAATTAAACCCCGTATTGCACCAAGACTATCAATGAGAAGTGAAGTCCAATTTACAACATCAACAAACTGCTGAGCCAATTTAATGATAACAGTAAATCACACTAGAAAATTATGATACAGTTCATCTATATATAGTCTTTGTGCAGTAGATCACGCAAGAAAAATTACAAAGAGTCATACAAATCAAAAATGTATCTCAATCTTCTAGATGAGAGTGGTCCACCTCTAAAGAGCTAGCACTTTTTTGGAATGGCATTTCGACACATTCTGATAAAACTATATGGTGTCTTTTGTATGAACCAGCCGGGTCGATGCATACAAAAGGTGCCGAACATAAACACCTAGGTTGTAGCAAACTTCAGTCTGACTAAATGTGTCTTTTGAGCTCTGCCAATTTCGACACATTGTGGGTAAAACGTAGCGAATTTCTATTAGTCAAGCCTTTCATATGTATAGGCCATTCAGAATCTCACTCCTTTAGGCTGTTCTCTATGGAGGTGAGAGAAATCATCCCAACAGGGTTTCCCCAGTGCCCTTTCCGGACGCCTGTTTGCTATGGAGGCACCACTGGAGCGAGGGAAGCTATCTCGCTCAGCGAGATAGTTTATATCGCTCAGGTGAAGGTTTGGTGATTAAAAGGTTTGGTGATTAAAAGGGAGGTTCTGGAATTTGATTTCATCCATAAAAATGGCAGCGGTACTATCCACAATTCTAGCGGTAAAGAGATCGCCTGTCAAAGGTTCTTCGTAGCAAATATTTGTTGGGGATTCGTATCCAACATAAATACTTAATCGTCTATGTGGACCCATCTTAGTACGCTGTGGAGGCGTATAGGCACATGTATGGCACAACCAAAAATGCGTAAATGTAAAATATCAGGCTTATATCCAGTTACCAACTGGTACAGAGAAAATGGTTGGCTATCAGTGGGTCTGAAACGAATAAGTAAAGATGCATGCAATATGACGTACCCCAAGCAGTAATAGGCAGGTTAGAGCGCATAACCAGTGCCTTAGCTACCATCTCTAACCTTTTGATGTTAGCTTCTCCGAGACCAATTCGAGAGTGTGTATGGGGTACATGATGCTCTTTATCAATTCCTTTAAACATACATAATTCTTCAATTCCTTTAGATGTAAATTCTCCAGCATCTTCAAGTCTGACAGACTTGATTGTATGATCATGGTGGTGAGCCGTTAGATGTATCACTTGTACTGGGAGCATTGCAAAAATAGCATTTGTTGTGGACAACAATGCAAGTGTGACCAACGGGTCGAAGCATCATCCAGAACCATAAAATACTTGTATGATCCGCATTCTGGATGTAAAAGTCCACAAATATCACCTTGTATCCTTCGTGAAAATGGAATTTTTCTTTGGTATCTTTAACATAGGATGGTCTCGATCTTATCTTTGCTAAAGAGCAAGCTTTGCATTATGAGTGGTGTGCCTTCGATAAGGCCAACGAAGAAAATGGGATAAATGGTATGCTTCAGTTACTTTAAAAGGTGAAGATTGCACTTCACTTACTTTAGATGCAAAAGTAACCGAGCTTCAATTCCTTTAGATGCAAATTTTGTGTTTCAGTTACTTTATAAAGCACATTGTTACTCTTCGTCGCAACAATATTTTGTCCCATTTATTTCTCACTCGAAAGAATGATGTCGGTGTGAGTTCTTTAAAACACAAATCATTAAATGTCGACCTGGATGCCCTACTCGGTAGTGTCAAAGCTTGTATAAGTCACTGGCCAACAGTTCATCGTTGGAAACAATATAAGATTCAATAATCCTAAATAGTGGTGATGTACAATCTACTAGAGTGACTCAATAGTTTCTCTAAGATGCGCTTCCATCCGCATTCACTAGAAGTAACGTAAAGTTCTATTTTCACAATGAATCACCAAATGGTAGCCATTTGAATGAATATCCTTAAAACTCACAAGGTGTGGTTAGCTCTAAGTTCTTACAGAGCTTCTTTGAGTTTAAAACTTGTGCCGCTGGCACCAAGATTTGAGCAATACTTGGCCCAATTAATACTTTCGATGATCCAATCATCGTAGTCACAAAAAGAGTAAAATCAAGAAACAATTGTCCATCTCTTAGGATAGTGCGGGTGGTTCACTATCGAATACACATTTGATCTCTCCTTAAGACATTCCTTCAAGTACATCACGCAGGAATGTCATACAAATTGAATAGTTTATCTCAGGTACTTTTGAGAATATTTGTTCTATTAGAATGACGTCCTTTACATTCTAATATACGTGCTAAACAACAGATTATCGTAAACAAAATAAAATTCTATAACACTTAATAGAAAGATAAATACTTACAAATAATCCAAGCTTCTTACGTCAAGAAGGTAAGAACATATTTAGCTAAGCAAGAAAATAGTAGACCAAGATGACTTATAACGTACTTTAAAGCATCTAACAAAACTATTTACAATGAGGTCTAGTAAGCCATATAACAAAAAAGAAATGGTTAAGCACAAGCAAAGTCAGGTGTATCCATGATGCGGCAACGTCCTTTATGCCATGGAAGCCTGGAATTGCGGAGTTGATGTCAAGAGTAAGATCATTTTCTTCACAATAATGAGAGTCTTGTTCGAGAGTTCCCAATACCTTTTGTAGTTCGTAACTACTTTGGAACTAGTATTGCATTGCTTGAACCAATCAGGTAGATCACCGCTAAAACAAAGTGCAACTCCTTCTGCAACAATTTATTGGCGGGATTCTTAGGTGTTTTCTCGAAATGAGTGTCACTAAAGTCCCTTTTCTGCGAAAAATGACTAATTTTGATACCATTTTCATGAGACCAAATTCCTTTATGGTCAAGATAAACACAAAAACCAAATTTCATTATGGTTGTATGGATAACATGAATAAGTCATTGTCCAATTTATGATCATAAACTTAACAACAAAAGTTAATTAACTAAATTTCTTTAAACTTTTTAACTACTACCCAATCAATCACCCAAAAAGCATGTTGCAAAAGTGGCAAAAGAGACACAGAGTTCCATAACATGGATCAAACGAGAGAAACAACCGAACTGGATATGGGATAGGTCCTTTTCGACTGAACACACGTCCCGTGAGGGTGGGTGCTTATTCACATTAGGTCATGTGTTACGTGGGAATGGGTTAACATGACCAAACTAAGTAGCAGAAGGTAGCCTATGCAGACACAATACAACAGACAAGGAGACATGTGATAGTTCAATATTTCTTGTGTTTCCACAACAGGGTGTATGATGACAGCAAGCAAACAACCAAAAGAACTCGCTCTATACAAATCAAAGTAGGGAGATAACATGGCCGACACGATCAAACATATGTGATGACAAACAGTGGCATTATGGTCAAAGAAATTAAACGACATTAGGGTACAAAGTGCCCAGACCATATATCTCTATAGATGACACATGACTTAACAATGTGTTATCAAAATAATATAAAAACGTGTGTAACCATGTAAAACGAAACTAAGAATAGGGAATATATAAATCACAAATAGTTGATACGCATCAATTAGACAATGACCAAAAACGAACAATATGATATATGGCACTATCAAAAAAAAAAAATTGCCTGTCATGATACTATATGGATGGATTTAGAATCAACAAGCATGTGACTGCGCCAAGTATCAATGAATTTGATTGGAGAAATGAAGTACAGAACCAACAGGATGTAGCTTCTCATTTGTGAAGAAGGCGGCGCTCGTGTTGTCGTTGTAGTACGTGAAAGAAAAAAAATAATTATAAATCAGATGCAAGATTCCAATGATTTGATGATACACAAAATTGATACACACAGGATATTAAAGCATGTTGCAATCAAGAATTTAAAAACAGATCCCACCCGACGAAAAACAAAATGAAAAGAAAGAGATCTGTGTAATTAGGTATACCTCTCACGTTGCGATATTTGATCGAAAGGAAAAATAGAAGTACGGTACCGATTGGTGATGCCGATCAAATAGAGAAAGGAATGGAAACAATTTTTTTCCCGGCTGCTAGGGTTAGAATATCGTGATGATAACGTGATTAGGGATAATCTTACTAGAGAAAAGACAGTAATAGTATTACATAGTTCCTTTATATACAGTTAAGGGAAAATCTTAAGTATCTATATGGACCGCACATCCATGGGCCTTAGGCCCTGTAACATTTTAAGACTTTTTGGTTGCCATGTCACGACTCCTAGTTGTGAGGAGCCTACTATTGGAGATGAATTTTTGCTAAATGGGGGTCTTAAATCCTACGTGGTATAGAAAAAATAAAAAAATTAGACCCACTGTTGGAGATGTTCTTAGAGTTTTGGAGTGATGAAATGGACTTGAAAAAGTGTTAGAGAAAGTCTTAACTAGACTTTCGGGGAGACCCTCCATTTTATTTTATTTTTTTTAATAATTATCTTGAGTTAAGTTAAATGGTTCAGAAAATATTTCAAAGGTTAAAACATATACTGTTGGAGATACTTGACTGGTTTTAAGGTTAATCCACGGAAAACCTTTAAAATAAATGTCTAAATAAGACCTCCACGTATGATTTTGACCCACTATTAAAGATGCTCTCCAAATTGATGCCCATTTCTTGCTGTAGACTTGTAGTCTTTACTTAATACCAATGGATTTGTTGCCCCCTGGGCTTTGATGCCCCGAGACAAGACTTTGTTAACCTTGTCTCAAGGCCGGCCCTGAAAATGAGACTTCATGCGCCAGTGGTTATGGAAGTGTGTAGGCACAATCAATATAACTGAAGACAACAGATATAAGATATTAGTGAAAACTATGGTGAACTAGGATTGGGATTGAAAATTTGAAACCAGTTGGTATTATTTCCCTAATTATTTTCAAACCATCTCAGTAAATAGTTTGTGCGCAACATGTGTCCGATGATGAAAGATTAAATGTAAATTTGTATTTCGTCAATTGATTTTCAATTTGTTTGGGAACTTGTTCATAACAAGCCTTTACAAGTTCAAGCCATTGTTTGAATCATGCATTTCAGGTTTCTTCTCTACGAGCTTCACATTTCATTTTTATTTATTGACATAATTAAAGGTGGACTGGACCGGCCCCACTGCCAACTAACCGCCAATCCCAAAATACATTCTACGGAAAAAAAGGAAAGAATCAATAAAAGCAAAAATCTTTGCTTGGTTTGTTGTCCACAATGTATTCTCCACCGTGGACAACTTAAACAAAAAAAATACGAAAATGTTTAGTGCTGCCTAAAACAGACAGTCCAAAAATGGGCCATAGATAGATAGAGTGAAAAGAGAAAGAGTGTGGAAGCCACCACAAATCTATCCCCACGTAAATCAGGCCCCTCCTCCTAATCCGAAGGTGGGAATGGTGCCACCTCATGTCCACTTTTTGGCCGTGTATCTGTGGAATAAGAGAGTTGTGGCAGGAAAGAGGGGAAGAAATCAAGACCAAATAATCCTGGCTGAATTAGGCCCCATTTGGGAGTATTTGGCCCCATGAAAAAATAATTCCGGCGGTTGTTATATAGCAAAATCGGAAAACCCCTTATAATTAAAGACTGTTTTACCCTTTCACTATTAGTTGCTAATTAGTTGATTAGTTAGTTAATTCTGTTTATAGTTAAGTTAGTTTGATTAAAGGTAAGTTATATAGTGAGTAGAAATCATTTGAGTGGGAAAAACTTGTAGAGAAGAAGGAGAGAAAAAAGTTTGAAAAGTTTGAAAAAAAGTTTGAAAAGTTTGAGAAAATGGTGAAAGAATACACCGATGATGAAGACTCTAGTAGTGATGAAGATGTTGATGAATCACCAAACGAGTTCGATCCTGCTGATCTTGATTATGTGAGGGACCAAGAATACATTCACAACCAACGCCTACGTGAGGAGCTCGAGAGGGAGCGAAATGATGATTATTACCGTGAAGTTCCTCCCAACAATGAGGTATAGGTGTTACGCAACTCGAATGGTGTTTGTCTAGCCTGAAATGCAGCTTGAAATCTTGTTTGAATGGAAAAAAGATCAAAATTTGTCCTCGGGTTTAGCCTTCGAAACCCAGAATCGTTGTATGATCAACAGATTATCAAACGATTGTTTCTCAGTAGTAACAACAATCGTTGAAAGATACGAAATATAAACAACGATTCTGGTTTTTTAATGGAAGCTTGGTTTGCAGAACCAGAATCGGCTTGTCAAATCCTATCTAACCGCCGATTAAAACATATTAATCGTCGGTTGTTGGCAAACATATAAGCCGATTGTAGAGTACAGGAGACCTAGAATTTCTTCGAACTTTAATCGGCTCATATTCAGTTTTGTATGTGCCGATTGTAGAGTACAGGAGACCTAGAATTTCTTCGAACTTTAATCGGCTCATATTCAGTTTTGTATGTGCCGATTTTAGAGTACAGGAGACCTAGAATTTCTTCGAATCCTAATCGGCTCATATTCAGTTTTGTATGTGCCGATTGTATATAATCGGTGCTTATCGTTGTATATATGAGACGATTTTGGTATCTAACTTCCTTCTCCAATTTTGTAGATTATTGTACGGCTCGAAGATCAACCCGAAGCCATGTCTAAGCTACTGCCTGATACTTCTGCCCACTATCAAACTGACTTGGTATGCAACAACATAATCTTGATTTTTCATCCTTCATTTGAAAACAATTTCTATAGTATAGTGATCTAATTGCTTTTTGGTTTTCTCCGTGAAGACATGGAACACTAAGGAGGAAGCAAAGGCTTGGTTCGTAGAGAAAGCCAAGAAGCTGAACCAAGGTCTAGTGTTTGGCAAACGTTCAAACATAAAGCGCTTGGAAATTGTTTGCGAACGAAGTGGCGCCCCAACAAGTCATTGTAGCAAGTCTAAACCATATGTGAAAAAGAGTAAGAAGTGTGAGTATAAATGTAAAACAAGGAAGTGTCATTGCCCATTCAAGATCATAGTAGGTTGGAGCTATGCAAAAGGGTATTTCCTACGTAGGGTAGAGAACGGTCATCACAACCATGATACTCCTCATTCTCTTATTGGACACTCTTCCGTTTGTGGATTGAAACCCCATGAGAAGGAAAAGGTGAGGTCGATGATTGCAAGCCGGCCAATCGATATCCTAAGGGCGATAAAGGTGGATGATCCAGGGAACTTGTCTATTTTGAGGCAAATTTACACTGAAAGAGCCGCACAAAGGAAAGGGTCATGGAATGGTAGAGAGATTATGGAACAATGTGAATGGCTAGTCGAGAAACACAACTACACAATGAGGAAGCAAGTCGTTAATGACAAAGTGCAACGTATTTTCTTGGCGCATCCGGATATGATCGAATTGGCTCGATGCTTCTATCCAATTTTGTTCATTGACTGTACTTATAAGACGAATAAGTACAATATGCCATTGATGAACATTACTTGCCACACATCGGATAAACAAACTTTCACGATAGGTTGGGGTTTTATGGATAAGGAGAACGAAGTGAGTTAGGAATGGTTTTTAGAAACTTTGAAGGATCTTTACTTACCCGGTCAAGCTCCAAAGATTATAATAACGGATAAGGATAAAGCACTAATGAACGCCATAGAGGTTGTTTTCCCGGAAGCTCAACATTTTCTTTGTACATGGCACATACAAGCCAATATCAAGACGAATTGTAGGCATCATATTCAAAAGCCTAAGAAACCTAGAGGCATTCAGCGTGACATATTAGAAGAAGAGCGTGTTAGCAAACTAACGGAGGAACAAAAAGCGGAAGAGAAGAAGATAGCCGATGCCGAATATATTAAGGCTGGAATTAGATGGTTGGAGTTTCGACGTGATTGGGATAACGTGGTACATTCGATGACTATTGCACAGTATGAATGCATGTTGGCGCTCTTCATAGCTACTTGGAGTGAGGTTGCCAAAAAGGCGGTGGATTATTGTACGGAACAATTGTTGGGGCCTTACAAAGAAAAATTTGTGTATGCGTATACCTACCAGTATAGGCATTACAAGAATGAGGCAACAAGTATAGCGGAGGGATGTCATGGCCGTTTTAAAAAGCTACTTCATGGGTGTGTTAACAATGTGGTTACGGTTCAAGAAGCTATCCATATCTACACAAATGATGATATCACTAAGATCAAGTGCCAAATGGAATACAGCAGGTGCCAGAGCATGAAGATTTACGAGAGAGAGAAATGTGAAGACTGGTACAAGCTTAAGGGTATTCTCTATAGGGTGTCGCATTGGGCAATAAACTATATGATGACAGATTTGGCATACTACAGGGAGTACGAGGCAAAAGGGCGTAAAAGATGTAGGGGTAAATGTTCATGTTTGACAATGACGGCCCTTGGGCTCCCTTGTCGCCACATGATTGCGGATTACCCGGGGCCAATACCACTTGAGGCCATTGATCCGTTTTGGAGGCAACTCTCTTTCACACCTAATCCAATTGCGGCTCCCGAGAATCACTCTTTTCTAGATTTGGAAATTGTGAAAGCCATGGTCGCAAGCTACCCCAACAAGAACAAGGTGCAACAACAATGTTTGATACACGATTTGGAACTCGTACACCACCCCCACAAGAAACCTGCCGTCGAGGAGCCAATGGTACAAAAGTCCGTAGGGAGGCCTCCTACCAACATGGATAGAAGCAAGGAGAGGAAAGAATTGAATGATTACCTCAGAGGCCAAAAAGACGATGACTCCACAAGGTGTGACCCTTCACAACATGTATATGCGGAGGCAAGGTACAAAGAAGACGAGCCTAGTGAGTCAATGAAAAAGAGACATGCGAGGGGGCAAAATGTGAAGGCAAAGGCTCCTAAATTTCTTTCGCAAGGGACTAAACCAAGTGGGGAAGATGTACGTTCAAATGGTCCAAAGTTTTTTTCGCAAGGGAGTGTATCTAGCACAAGCACAAGACAGAGACTCAAGCAACAAGCAAGGCAAATGGGTTCCATGAATCAAGAAAGGGGAGATTGTGAAGTGGTTACTCTAAGATCCGCACTTGGCGATCGAAAGACTCCAAGGGATGCACTTGGTAGGCCTCATAGAACTTTTTACACAATATTCACGGAGTACTTTGACCATCTACCACAAATCATCCGTCCTTTCGTATTATCCACCGACGACGTCGATGATGATGGAGATTGTGGTTTCCATGTTGCTTCGGAGCAAATAGGGCATATGGGATTGGCGGGTGAGCTAACTCAATGCCAATATTTAAGGCAGAAGATGGCGGTGAAACTAGTGCAACACAAGGAGTTCTATATTTCGATGATGTTGGAAGGAAACAAGGAAGAAAAAGAAGAACGTTTTAGGAACTTGGTTACTCGCGTACAAGGCCCGGAGAGGGGAGCACCAACTTTGCGTAGGCATTGGATGTTGATGCCCCAATGTGGGCATCTCTTGGCGGATGCTCTTATTTGCGTTGTTCATTACTTTGGTGAGGGCACAAATATGACATTCACACCAAAGGAAGCAAGGTGCGGTGGAGCACTAAGGGATAGAAGAATTGTTATAGTCAACATCAAGAAGATCCATTTTATCGGTCTAAGGTTAAAAGAAGATTGTCCATTACCTCCGCTTTGTAGGTTTTCTTATTGGCCGGGGTTCACCAACAATGATTCTGCAAAATGGTTGGAGAAATACGAGCCTAACATGAAACGATGGAATGAATTATCCGGGATTGACCCAAAGGAGCGTGTAATGGTTGACTTGGATCCATACGTGGTAGACCTGGCCTAGTATTAAGTTTGGTTTTGTGAAGGGATTGTCTTATTTTGGAGCTTTCATATGTTGTATTTTGCATTTTGAACAATGATTAATGTATGTATGAAAGTGTTTCGGTTTAACATTAGCATGTTTGAAAGTTCTGTGCTATACATTCGGCGTATATTTTACTTATACAAGGCCGATTATCAGGTATAATCCTGATAATCGGCCTTAATCGGTTTTTCCAAATAGAATCATCTGCCGATTCTAGACAAACATAAAAAAGGAAAATTCAAAGGTACATAATCGGTGAATGTATACATATTTATACGCCGATTGTGAAGTTACAGGAAAAAACCAATTTGAAGTAAACTTAATCGTTCACAAAATTAATGATTATACGCCGATTGTGAAGTTACAGGAAAAAACCAATTTCAAGTAAACTTAATCGGTCACAAAATTTTTATATATACGCCGATTGTAAAGTTACAAGAAAAAACCAATTTCAAGTAAACTTAATCGGTCACAAAATTTATATATATACGCCGATTGTGAAGTTACAGGAAAAAACCAATTT
>JAJJMA010340023.1:0-16982 GCA_023529015.1 Papaver nudicaule
CAGTTATACAAGTTTCTTAAGTGATTCTTCGTGTATAACTGAGGTAGAGACAAATTGGGCATAACTTACTCGGTTTGCTTGTCAGCCCTGATCTGTGAAGTAGATTTCCGTATGACCTGGATTTAATCATCCGAAAGAAGTCAACTTGTGTGTGGTAAACTGATAGAGGACAGTTAGACCATAAGTCAACAATTAGGTTGCAAAGCCAGTATTGCTGACACAAGCCTTTGACATCGGTCAAAGCAACTCCTAGGCCTGTAAAGGACGTCAGCTGGGGGAATCAAGTGCGTGGCGATCTGTGGCGGTCTAGAGACGTAAGGAGTGCGACAGTAGCCAATTTGCTTGGAGGGCTTGAGTTGGTCTTTACTACATCCCAGTCCAAAGTCTTATAGTAGGCTAGCGTTTGTAGTCAGTTTGTACTGGGCGGTGTTCAATCTGGACGAGGTCCCGAGGTTTTTCTGCAAGGCAGTTTCCTCGTTAAAAAAATCTCTGGTGTCTTGTGTGCTTTTACTTTCCGCATTATATCTCTTATTATATAATTAAAGCACCAAGTAATACGTTTTTCAATAACTGTAGAGTTTAACTCCAAAGTCCCAACTTTGTCGAGTTGATCCCCAAGATCACAACTCCAGTTATTAGAGTTTGGATATTGATTTTTGAGATCGTCCAAACTCAAACCATAAGACTCACGAGCCCAAACGAAAAGTTGGTTGTATTTCGGTACCCCTCCTTTTTCACTCCGAACGCGAGACGAACTTAGTATGAAACCTAGTTCGTGAATTTGCGTTTGGGAACTTCTAGGGTTTACGATTCAAGATCTACCTTACGAAGTTTCTATCAAATCTTGGTCATGATAAGATTGAAAGAATTCAATCGACCCAAGATATGGGATGGAATTTTACTTCCGACCTGTGCTTCACGATCCTCAAGTGAAGTCTTTTCAATAGTTGTAGTCCTAAAAGGACTTCGAGATGACGACCAACCTTTATGCAAGGATACACAGATGTGTAGAGGATTGAGATTGTATCTTGCAGAAGGTCATCTATTTATAGTGATCACCAAGGGAGGCTTTGCTTAAAGTTTAAGCAACTTTGAGTAGGGCTCAAGCAAGTTCCAGAACTAGGAAAGTCCATAGCTTGAATACCCATTCTCAATCTTCTAAGAACTTTGGACTAAGCCAGAAGTTAAAGAGACTTAACCTTGTTCGAAGGTTCGCGACTTCTGGTCCAATGCTTGTTTGGACATCGCTTTGCGACTTCTGGTCCAAATACTTAGTTTGAACATCGCTTGGATTAAGTTGTTGAATTCCATGGGCCAAGTCACGACAAGTCCGAGAACTAATCATGTCTAGACCGAAAACTTCAAGATATGGAAGTTGGAAGTTTTCACATGGCTTATGTGAACGCGTTCACAGAGCAGTCCATAGAGTTCAGGAGAATTCAGGAGAATTCTTGAGCTTGTATGTACGCGTTCATACAAACTTAGCTCGTTCTCTGAAATCCCAAAGGTAGCATATGTACGCGTTCACCATTGGGGTTGTTTCAAGAGACAACTCAACATACTCTACCTATACAAATTATCACAAGTGTGACAAATGCAAAGGCGAAAATCCTAGAATACCTTCGGATCATATAAACAACATCATAGACTATTGGTATGATAGAAATGGTAAAAACGATACGGAAAGGGAATACCTTTCTAACCTTCAGCGAGGACGTTATGATTTATCAAGTAGTAAGATTCGGTCTTCGTCTTCATCAGTCTTCGTCTCGATTACCTAGAACTATCCTAGTCCGAGTTGTAGAGTAGACTTATCAAGGATTGTGTTTTTGTCTCATAAACTTGACAACTGACTTGAGATAGCAACATCAGTGGGTTCAACCGAGCAATGCTCTAACAACCACTGATTCATTTGATCAGACAAAAACTCATCTTCTTTTGGGGGTAATCTAAATTAGAAAGAACCCGTTGAAGATTTTGGATTATTGATTTGTTGTTGATTTTGTTGGAATAGGGATTTAGGTTCTGTTTTGATACATGTTCTAACTGTTCAATGGGTTCCGGAAATACTAGATTTGTAAAATTGATTACAGGTACCTTTTGATCGGTCGTCGACGCGTCAGTGAGGTTAGACAATGCTCCAAATCATCGTGTATGTATCGAGCAATTCAGACTTCTACAGGTGATTTCTTGGCCAATTCTAGAACACTAGATACAAACAAAGAACAACCAAGGTTTATTAATTTTGGTGTCTCCACAGATAATCTCTTTATCAGATTGCTGACTTCATTTGTATCAGGGTATGAACTCAGTTCATAGTCACATCAATCTCCCTTTCTTTATCTAAGTACAATCTTGCAAAGAGTTGATTAAATCTATGTATTAGTCAAACAAAACCATTTCAATTTGTCTCTCCTTTTATATTCTAGGCTAATTATTCATGTTCCTTCTGATCAATTAGTTAAAGCAGTCAGCAACACATGGGAAAGGGTTGGACCACCATGGCCATGATTTGATCATCTTAATCCACCTAGGATCCATCTTTATGACCGTCAGATAGAAGGGCATTTTTATGTTTTCCCTAAATAATTATTTTGTAGATTAAATTACTGGTTTTTTGTTAGGTCAAACTATTGACCAAGCGGTCAACGTCATAAGCAGGTACCAAAGCTTAATATTTCAAATGGTGGGTACCAACACTCTGTGTTGGACATTTGCCGGGTACCAAACACTAAACAGGCCTTATATTTTTGGTTGTTTGATTTCATTCTAACAACTATTTTCCATTGTACCTATATAAACAACTTCGTTCTAACATTTTTCTGCTACTTATTCACTCATTTTCATCAATTGAAGATGTAACAATGTACGAAAATCATTTATCGATATCTCAAGATTCTCTGGTCGGAACAGATCAATCCCAAAGGATATTGTGGACTCGTATCAACGGAATTAGCACGGGTGGTCAACAGTTTGACCATTCAAAGTCATGTCGCTCTACATTGGTAAAGTATGGGTGGTCGACAATGAATATCACGGTGGATGTGACGATATTATGAAGGTAAATAATCGTTATTTTTTTAACAGTTAATAATTAATTACATGTAGATAATAAGGGGGAAATGATTTAGGATAGACAATAAGGGGAAACGTTGCAAGCATGACCAATGAAGGCACATATATGGGAGACATCGATATTCCATATGATAGTCTGATGAAGAAAAAAAAGATAGATCGAAACAATTAAAGAAAACAGGGAAGGCAAAAGCCAATGCCCGGGAAGAAGAATTCTTTTTTTTTTTGAAGGAAAGATGGGTTCCAAAGAACCCAAAAGAACTTAATAATTGACTACCTCATTCAAATTGAGGTTTGAAGGATTACATAGTAGAGGTGGTACATAAACACACCATCCAGTTTCATCATTGTACATTACATACTGATACAATAGATGTGCAATGTGATTTGCATATTTTTCAATTACATATAACCAAATAACATGGAAGAGAATAACAAAGATTTTCATCCTATAATTGAGAAAATAGATGCACCAAGGAATATCTTGATCTTTCTTCAAAGTGGTCCGTCCACCATTGATTGCATCCCCTTCAATTTTCTCATCAATAAGATTAATAATTTTCTTCAAAACACAAACATTTGTCTCATCCATCATAGAAGAAGTAGAAGTTGTATCAAAATCAGTCTGGTACCCGAAATTTCTTCTCGAATCATCATGTATAAGATTTTGTCCAACATAACATATCTTCTCTATTCTTCTTTTCACAAATCTGAAGTGATAAGATTGGTGACACAATATTTGAAGAAAAAAACTTCTGCAACAAATCCATAAATTGATTAAATTGCCATAAAGGCTATGAAAATCTGCTTTAAAAGCATTCAAGTAATCTAAATGGCATATAAAAGCCATTACAGAATAAAAGAAAAACATACTAAGAAAACCTAAAATCGTTTTCTAAAACGATTGTTTTATTTAAAATTATTTAAATATAATTACAACTAAATTGTATTCAAATCTAACCAGAAGATCTGAGAAAATCAGACCAAATCTGGAAGATTTGAAATACAATTGAGAGGATTTTTTGGGATTTAGAAAGAGTTTGCAGAGAGGAGAGAAAACGGTTGGAAGAGAGAGAGAAAAGTAGAGAATACAATGCCCATGAAGAGTGTTACCAACTTTTGAAAGACTGCAAAATTTGCACTCAACACGACATACGTGCTCGATTCGATCAGAGATTCTGAAGATAAGGATGATGGCGAGGAAGACGATCTTACGGAAACTCCAGGCTCAACCAGTGAAGACAAATATGGGAGACATCGAAATTCCATATGATAGTCTGATGGAAGAAAAAAAACATCGAACGAAACCATTAAAGAAAACAGGGAAAGCAAAAGCCTATGTCCAAGATGAAACGATGGAAGCTATAATCAATGAACAACAAACCTTAATTTCCCATTTCAGAATAACCACAAATAAAACTTGCACAGAGACAAACTGAGTTTGCGGCAAAAGACGTGGACAAAACTGCAAAAATGACAAGACAATAAAGACTCGATGGAAAGGTCGAATAAGACGAAGACTTTCGTATAATGATGATGGATGTCACTGGTTTTGATGACGTACAAAAACAGTACATGGATTAAATCATGTTTCGCCTTAATCCCATTTTTCATTAAACATAAAGTAAAAGACAAACTGAAGGAAAGAGTAGTCATCACAATACATAGTCTGAACGTAAAGATGACGCTACTAAATAAACGAAAAACAAAAATCAAACCCAACAAGTAGAAGAAGTTCAAATTAGGAGCACGCAAGAGGTTTCTAATTTCCTAATTATCTCCAAAGTCCGACCATAAGTGTTCGATTAAGTCACTGTGCAAGCTAAAATGCAAGTTTTGTCGCCCATTATATCACGACGTTGATCAACTAATGATCTTTGAAATTCTCGACTATGTTTTATGGATATAAACTGTCACGGCGCTTATCCTCCACTATCGTATTATGTAAAATTATACAAGTTTTCATAACATAAGAAAGTACATGCAGATTATATTAGAGCATGCTCGGTTGAACCCACTAAGTGTTGGTATGTCATTTTTAGTTGTCATAATTTAGTGATCAAAACGCGTTCACTTGAATACCTTTATTAAAATCAGACTTCATTAGGTTAGATTTAGGATGTAGAAGATGGCGGGTGTGATCTAGAAGATTTGAAGATGATTGAAGAATAAAGTATTTATTATCCTTCATACAAAGGTTAGTTCTCTAGACAACACGATTCCAACTAATCTACTGCTCTAAGCTGAAAGATATTACTAACTTAATGCTTGAATGATTGTTAGTATATTCAGTTGTTCACTTGTAATCAATGTGTCGTACGAGATGATTTCTATCGAAGTTGTATGACCATATTCAATTTCTCTTTCTTATACTTCACTGTATTATTTGAACCATATTCAGTGCTTCTCAGAACTTTGTATTACATCAATAGTTGTATGAATGAAATACATTTACGTATTCGTATGTGAATGATATGTTCATTATTGGGTATGTGAAGCTTTATCTCTATATAAACTTCATGGTTTTTCTGAATGTTTGTGCTAAACAATGAACAAGGATTTTATCTGAGTCATTTGCATTCAATGTTGCTCGTGATCTTCTGACAGGGGCGGTCCTGGCGGTAAAGCAGGACAAGCCCCACTTTGGGGCATCCAAGCTTTGGGGGCATAAAAATGTATAGTTATGTTTTGGAGCTACATCAAAGAAAATGAAAATATAGGGATTTAAAGTGGGGGCTTTATTAAAAAAAAGTAGAAAATATGAGGACCAATTCATCCACTCGGTTACTAACCCTATCAAATTCGTAAAGTAAAAACAGTTAATAACAAAGATGATGACACCCTTTCTTTTGATTTGTCGATTAACTACTACGACGTAATAATTTTGGGATCCAAATCTAATTACCTTGTTTATTATCTTCGATCGTCAATGTTATAAGAGAGATCGAATGATTTAGCTAAAAATACGCGAAGGTCGGAAATATTTCGAAGAACTTTGTAAGTTTTTTCTTTTTGTGCTTGAAATAACAAGTTTTTCTATTGAATTATTAATCTCGCAATAAAAAAAATGTTGTTTATTAATTAGAAATTTGTGCAATTTTCCTTTTATGAGGGCATAAAAATACGTATTCGTTTCGGGGCAAAAAATTCCCAAGAACGGCACTGTCTTCTGATCCTGTGAGCATTATAAGACCATTACTAGAGTTCCATTACATGGACTAGTATTTGATTTCTTATCTTAGAATTCAATCACCAATGTTAGGAATCAAATTCTAAGTAATAAGAATCGATTTCCTAAGCTAGGTTTCGATCTCTCTATATGGGGATCGGTCACGATGCTAGGAATTACTAGAGCTTGGTATTGATTTCCTATGCTAGGAACCGATAACCAATGTTAGACATTGATTTCCTTAACCAAGGAATCGATTTCTCTTTTGAGTAATTGATGTCCAAAGATAGGAATTGATATAATCAATTTTCCAAGGTTGAAATCAATCTCTCTTACGTGAAATTAATTTCATATTCCAAAGAGTTGATTTATCTTCAAAGGAATCGATCTATATCCCTAGCAATCGATTCTACCTTTTGTAATGGATTGCTTGTGATAGAAATCGATCTCCTCACATTGAAATCGATCTCTTGAAGAACAAATTACATATACTTGTATCAATAATTTGTGAGACAACTATTTGATGAATCATACTCTGTACTTAACATTTATTCGTCTAAGTATGATTTGGGTTCGTATTGGTCATAAACATGAGCACATGCTTCGGTTCATTTCTAGACACACAAGGCTAAATGTATTCGACCTTGGGACAATGTTTTATTGTTGGCAAAAACTAATATGATCCTCCTTCCACCTAGAGAGATTTTCATTCTTATCTTTATGAGAATCTAGAAAAAGTTAATGACAAAATATTAAAGCTTTATTGCCAATCTCTCAACTTTGGAAGTGTATTTATTTGAGATGATTCTCATTTAATGACATTAAATGAAATCGAGTATTTGGGTCTTTTTCCAGTGGGCTGAATACTACTGGATCCTTAGACATTTGAGGATAATATCCAGTTGTGTCTCAAATAATAGATGATGTGATACATGAGAAGGATTTCATTTCCTTTTATCTCATTTTAGCACATGTTGTAAATGAAGTATTAATGGTCGACTTAATGAGAATTAAATATTCGGGATTTTATTTCCTCCTTCAGAATTTATCCCTCTAGCAATTCATTGTTAGAACGTCAATCTTCATTGATTCCGCGAGTTCTTATTCTCGTTGTCTGGAGTTGATACTGTGAGGCTTCCTAGGGGACCAAGAAACTTAGAGGTTTTTATCTTTGTTAAAACTTCGACTATTACAGTTTCTTCATACATCGATCTTGTTTATTCTATGGTCCTTCTCTGATAATATAAGGCCACTCAAGATTGTGTTGAAGAACTGTACTTGATCTCTATCGACCTAGATTTGTAAGCCAACGTTGTTTCGTGTGCCAACCTGATAAATCGAATCAAGTGGAATCAAGTTTGTTTATTTGGGTCTGATTTGTATTGATTAGTATCTTGATTTATCAAGGTCATATGTGTTATTCATTGACTTGATTGTATATGGGACTAACAAGGAGTTTTGCGATTAATATCGTAAACGTAATAGCCTTGCCGTAATATCAAAGAGTTTAGATTATTAAATGGACGAACCTTGAATTGTATTAGGGCATTGTCCGGTCAAACCCACTAGCGTTGGTATGTCAAGCTGGTTGTCAGTTTTAGGTGTCAAAACACAATTCTTGATTTAGCCTACTATAGTTTAGATTTCGGAATTGGGATATAGACAAAGTAGTAGAGACCTTGAAGACGAAGACTGTGAAGACAAAGAAGACATCAATTATTCTTCATCGACAAAAGGTTAGTAGGAGTTATGACTTTTATGGAAATTCTTCTATTCTACTTATTCTATCTTTCGAAATAGTCGGCTACTTTAGTAGAGATACTAATAGCGATTGAGATCGTGTTCTTGTCTACCTGACCATGTGTTATGTTGGTATTTTTTCCCACGAATACTAAGTTTACAAGAATGCATGAGATAGATTCGATACCATTTGTCCACTGCAATGGTTTGCTTGCAAATCACTTGTTGGATATGGGTGAATCTAAAGGAGTACTCTTGAGCAAGAGTCCAGTGGATTATAGCTTAGGGCGTCTAACACGTCTAAGTACTGGCCCAGTCCAGAACTTCCAGCGGATCCTAGTTAAACCCTAATCTGAATAACGACGGTTCTCGAACCGTTCATGAACAGTGACTTGAGAATTTTTCCTGAGTTCCAAATCGTACGCGTACTAGTACGTGAACCTCAAATTCGATGCATTTGGTCGTGATTCAGATGGACGGTTTGCGAACCAGCCAAAGTGAATATTCTCTGGGATTTTCACACGGGTTAAACTCTGACTCCTTTATCTCTTAGTTGGACTTGGTTATCACGAAATATCTTCTGTGGTCCATCTAACGGTTTTCAAAGTGTCAATAAGATAAAGATTATCTCTGGTCTGTTGGATATTATTCTTGAAGTGTTTTTGAGCTAACAAAATACTTGGCGGATAAATGATAAAGATTTCCAATTGAGATAAATCTAGGTTTCTTTGTGTGCAAGTTAAGTAACGGGTTCGTTTTACACGAGCACTAGCTAAACTTGTGGAACAAGTAACTAGTTGCTTTATTCCTAAGCAACCTATCTTATTGAGTGTTATAAATAGAGGTTTCTAGAACGAAAACCACAAGCATCAAGCATACGTGAAAATTCTCTGTGGAATTGATCGTAAACTATTTTCACTTCGGTGAATGCTTGTTGTGGTATAGTCATCCTCTATTAGGTAACAGTTCCTCTTGGGAATTACCTAATGACTATAAAGACTTGTCTTGAGAGTTGGGAAGCACAGGTAGGAGATTGAGACCTTAGTGGTTGAAATCAGAGTAACCTGTAACCTTGGTAACCTGATCACGTTCTTGTCTATTCTACGGTCCTTCTCTTCTGATATAAGGCCATTCAAGAACTGATACGTTCCACACAGGGTTGAAAGGAAGCAACGCACGGCTGCACTCGGTGTTGTAAGACCTAGTTAGCTCCAGTTGTATAAGTTTCTTAAGTGATTCTTTTTACAACTGAGGTAGAGACAAGTCGGGCATAGTTTACTCGGTTTACTTGTCAGCCCCCGCTTGTAAGTAGATTTCCGTATGACCTGGAGCAATCCGAAGGAAGTCACTTTGTGTATGTCAAACTGATAGAGGACAATTCAAACATACAGTGAATAATTGAGGTTGCACAGCCGGAATTATTGATACAAGCCTTTAACTGCAGCAGTTAAAGAAACTCCTAGGCCTGTAAAGGACATCAACTAGGGGAATCAAGTGCGTGACGATCTATGGGGGATCTAGAGACGTAAGGAGTGCGACAATAGCCAGTTCGCTTGGAGGGTTGGAATTGGTCTCTGCTACATCCTAGACCGAAGTCTTATAGTGGGCTAGTGTTTGTAGACAATTTGTACTGTGCGGTGTTCAATCTGGACGAGGTCCCGAGGTTTTTCTACAGGTCGTAGTTTCCTCGTTAAAAAAATCTCTGGTGTCTTGTGTGCTTTACTTTCCGCATTATATTCTCTGATTATATAATTAAAGCAAACACAAGAAGTACGATATTAATAAACCTTATCGTTGCCCCAATCCATCCATTGGATTTACCAAGACCTTGTCTTGTGTCGGAATGATCCTTTGAGATCCAAACTCAGGTTAACAGGTCTGGATATTGATTTTTGAGATCGTCCAGATCTGACCATAAGTCTCACGAGCCCAAACGAAAAGTTGGTTGTATTTCTGTACCCCTGCTTTTTCAAATTGGTAAAAAAACACTTTATACTAATTGTGTTATTGGGTTATTAACCAAAATTGAGATCATACGGATTTTTTCTTGCCGTATTGATTCAAGGGTCCTAGAAGGAATATATTTGTCTGATTGAAGGTCGGGTAACGACAGTCTTCAAGACAGACTGTGGAGCGATTCTTGGAAAATAATAAAGTGCATATATTTTTAAAAAATTACAAGTTCGTGATCACTACGTGATTGGAGGCGCATGAATACTTAGGGGAAGCAGTGTGATTGTCGTGTTTGGATCATATTGTCTTAGCCATCATGACCGAAGTATGATAGTAGGCGTGTATGGTGAATTAATTCTTAAGAGTATTTATATTGGTCAGCTGGATGAGGTCCCAGGATTTTTCTACGAGTTTGTAGTTTCCTCGTTAACAAAACCTTGTGTGTGTGATTTACTTTATTCCACAAATATGTTGTTTAATTTATTTTTAAAGTTTATCGTTGTGTATGTTAACAAATCCTCTTATTTTCTTGTATTAATTCCCGTTGTGTGAATTAATCAGCGCAAAAGGGACTTTGGTAAATCAACCTCATAATCTCTAGGGTTGTGCAAAATTTGTGTATATAGGTTGCTATAAAAAGATTTGATGGTGTACTAGGTACCCTCGTCTTTTCAGATTCCACATATCCTATCAGGTTGCTTAACCGTCTCAAATTGTAGTTGCAGTATGTCATGTCCCTGTTCTACATCTTTTCGTGTACCTTCTTTCGTCGCTGCAACATTTTTTTAAGATAAATTTAAATTTTATTAATCAGAAGAGGGAGAATTACAAGAATTATATGGAAGCCTGGCAACAAGCTGGGCTCCAATCCCATATTGAATAACAACCCCAATCCTATGGAAAAAAAAAACCCCACTATGACATTCGCATCATGGATAGCCATATAATTGCGCAATCTTTTCAGAAACTCCACAGTATCACTACCCAACTCCCCTAAAGTGGTAAAAGCCAGCACGCCAAAACCAAAACCCTGAGCTATACACTTCTCTAAATATTTGGTTCTTTTCCGAGCGACAACATCATCAATTTCCTTGCCAGGAACAAAAGTGTGCACCCCACCGCATATGAAGGGAGAAACACACGTGATATCCATACATACATCGTGCCCATTGTCTTAGTTGTACACTAATATATCTGCGGGTCTCAAAGCCAAGCCGGTGTCTGAGAGGAAACCCAAATCCACTTCTTTCCTAGCAGGGACACCCGCACGATAACAAATATCAGCAAAGGCAACACGAACCAGGTCATGTATATACTTGAGGCCAATCCCATGCGATCAGTGCAAAGCATGGTCCCCAAAAATATCCATCTCCCTGTTGCAACTGGAACATGTGTGTCCTTCCTCGAAAAGAGGGATCCCAAGCCTATAGCACAAGATAGCTGCAATATATATATATATATATATATATATATATATATTTATTTTTTGAATCTGGATGTTTAATGGTTTTAACACTAGTTGCAATATTTTGTCCGTTTAAGGAAAAGTTCCGTTGACAAGATTACGAAAAATATAAGAACGGTACATCAAGTTAATATCATCGTTGGAGGCGGGCATACAATAAAAAAGAATGCCAAAAATAAAGATCATATGACACCACTGCCTCTAGCACAATACTCGCATCCCCTTTGTAACTGGTATATGCCCCTGCATGCTCTAACAAACATTTTCCCCAATTACCATGCATGCAATCTACACTTCCCAACATTCCGAGAAATCCCCTTGGTTTGTTTTCGTTAAATAACTTTTCAACGTCACATGCAGTGGGTGAGAACAAACATTGTTTCCTATATATAGAAACAATCGTCTTACAAAACTTACGAGTAGTTTCCAAGACATTGGTTTCTTCAAATGCGTAAGTACTTATCTATTGCACCATATGTGCACCCATACGCTAATATTCGGATTTCTGATGTAACTTTCTAATGAGAGATTATTCAGAGTGGAAAAATACAAGATATATCACACTCATTCACACATACAGACAATATGCAAAAACATAGATGATAACATATTGTCGCTCAAACAACATAAATGAAGATGATATATTCCAAGCAACCATGAATTTGTAATAGCTTCTTAGTTATTTCAGGAACAATGAAAGTGTGATAATGGGAGAACTTCAAGTAATTAGACAAACCGTATACAAAATAACAATTGGGCATTATCCCCCAGTTGAACACACTACTAACTGAGACTAGTTATGCAAGACAATAGAGTGAGAAAAACAAAAGAAGACAAATGAATAGAACAATGAACCCAATTAAACAATCAATCTAAATTTTAGGCATCACTTCATCACTACTAATCTATGTATTGGAACACTTTTATGTAGACTCACAAGTTTAGTAATCATTTAATTACACAACCACAATTAATTAACCTTATAAACTTATTGATACATGAACAATCTTTCCACGAGTACAGGAACAATCAATCCAATATCTCAAGTAATTAATCAATAATCACACTTGATAACTAACATGCAAATTCAATAAACCATTCTAGTTAAAATTTCCTACGGAAGAATTGACCATAACCATACCTTTAATCTCTCAGCATATGTTTGGAAACCCAATTAACAAAAATAGCTGCAACAAAAAAAAAAAACTCATTGACTATCATATCAAATTTCGGTCGTTCATGTCTATCAAAAAACTAAACCAAATTGATGCTTGACTAAATACCTAGTTGAGGTAATTAGGTGTACGTACCAAACTTGATACATCCGAACTGTGTAAGGTTCGTGTAGGGTTCGCGAACCATGTTTTCACATGTTAGCTTTGTTCGGTTTCGACAGGCATAGTTCGTGTAGGGTACGCGAACTATATGAAATATATTGAGTTCAAGAATTCCTGAACTGATCAGGTTCGTGTAGGGTACACGAACCATATGTCGACTGAGTTCAGTAACTTATCCTCACAACAAGGTCGTGTAGGGTCGCGAACCTGTAGTTTCAGAACTTAACTTGATTCCACTCTTAAGTTCCAAAATTGATAAATCACTATGGAATAATCCATTATGCTAAGAACTCAAATAACTATCTTTCATTGCGTCTTATAGGAATTAATATATATACAATTTCTTCGACTATTAAATTGATAGAATAGTAGATACGTAATAAAAAAATATCCTTACTAACCTTTTGACGAGAGGACGGTGAATATTAACAGGGCTGTATTCAATCAGGAGTTGTATGGATAATAATGCATTTGCATTTGCTGGAATCCAGAGGATTAATATAGAATCTTGAAAGGAGTCTTGTGGAATATAATAGATTATAATAGATTAATATATAATCCTAAACTAAACTTTCTCATGGAAAAGTAAAGAATAATAAAGATTTAGAAAAATACAAATGATTATAAAAGATATGAATAACTATTATACTAGAGTATAATTTGCACCGTAATGGCACGACATTGGTGTAAAAATTGTAATTTTGCCTAAGAATTTTTGTCGTGGCGGTGGTGGTGGCGGGGCGATGCTAGTGGTGGACGTGCACATAGAGGTGTTGGTGGTGGTGGAGGTGGAGGTGGTATCGGTGGTGCTAGTGATGGTGGGGGAGGTGGCGGAGTTGGTGATGGCGGCGACAATGGTGTTTGTGGTGGTGGTGGTGGCGACGGTGACAATGGAGTTGGTGGTGGCGGAGGTCGAGTGGTGTTGGTGGTGGCGGAGATAGTCGGGTCACAATGGTTTTGGTGGTGGATGTGGTGGTGAAGGTGGTGGTGGCACAAACCTAATTTTATTAGCAGAAAATGAAAATCCATAAGTTTCCGCAAAAGTCTTGTGCCTGGAGTTAAGATTTGTAAGAGAAAATAATGTATATATGTTGCCTTGTAATATCCACAAGATTCCACAAAAGTCTTGGGTCATTAAATTTCCACAAAAAAATCTAATTGAGTTGGATACCTCGGATTTTTATGCAATTTAATATTCATTAAATTGAATACCTCGGAAAATTAGAGAATCCTGATAAGTCTCAATTGAATACCATGGAAATTCCGGGAGTCTTAAATATCCTGAAAATTCCTGATTGAATACACCCCTGTAAGTGAATAATCTCTGGTCATCATTCATCAAATGGTCTTCGTCTCAACACCTAGTCTATCCTAGTACGTGAATGATATTGTAGACTAAATCAAGGATTGTGTTTTGGCGACTAAACTTGACAACTGACTTGACATACCACGCCAGCGGGTTCAACTGAGCTATGCTCTAACAATAGAATTTCACCAATGTTCTACTATTACATGAACAATTTGGTGTTTTTTTTGTTCCCAGGTGTAGAACTGACACCAAGGATATCAACGCACTCAGTTTCTAATATCATTACGAAGAAGTTGATAAATTGTTTTAACAAACCACCCCCTCACAGTGGATGGTAATACGAACGCGACAGATTTGAAGATGTATGCTGAGAAAGTACACCACGGTCAGTTGTTTACTTAATATTTGCGAACTCCACTTCTTTATCCTGACTCCAGATTAGCCCTACTTAAGGAGGTTTTGATGCTGATCCCTCCATTTGAAAAATTTAGTAGACAGAAAAAGTAATGGAGAAGAGGTGTGAATTTTTTGGGGTGGAAAGTTTGAATTTATAAGCAACAGAGAGAGAATCCTTGGCGACATAAAAAACACCAAACGATGTTGACAATAACACAACCGAGGAAATTTCCATCCTGCAAATTTGATCCTCGATCTCTATCGCTGAATAGAGATTAGATAACCATATAGCTTTTCCCATAGTGACGCAACCAATCTGCCTGCCCACCTGGCCCGACAAACCATGGTATTTACCTTGGTGCATAAGGTCAACTCCTATTGGTATGGATGATAGAACATCCATATCTCAAGGAGTTTCCATATATTTGTGGACTCTCCAAAATGAAAAGAGCCAAAACCTACTATGGGAAAAGGTAAAGGAGGATCCATCCGGTCATGAGGTGACCGGATGCTGAGTAAATTAAAACTACCTAGAGGAAAAGTAGGATCTGTTGTTAGACACTAATTTTAATTAAAACAAAACTTATCCTATCAGGTCACTAGATAGCCGGATAGAGCAAAAAAAAAATGAAAAAAAAATACAATCCGGACACTTCGAGATCAGATTGGATATCCGATCATTATGTATCCGGATGGACTAGTCCACGTAGAATACCTCAAATTTGATGCATACCCTCTGGAAGTCCACCAGTTGTGGATTAAAACTGGCCCATAGTAGCATTTTTTTCCACTTCAGTCCATATCTTATGAGTTGTCATTAAGATGTGGATCTTTTTTTTCTCCCATAAGAGTTGCCCTAAGAAGGGGCCTTATTCGGATATGATCACTTTCAACTTGACAATGGAGTATTACTTACTTATAACTAACCAACATTTTTTTCCCCAGTTATATAAATAAAAAATTCTTAACGTACCGACCTGAAAACTCAAATTCCCGAGAAAATCGCAACAGTAACCCACTGTAGCATGCAAATACAACTTTCTGTTCAACTGTTTCAGAAATAGCAATCCATGTCTGTTCCGAGTTTCCAAAGTGAATCGTCGAGTCGACTCGGCGACTAGAGTTAACCGTCCAGGTTGGTTAGTTGAGGATGGATCTTTTCAAAACCCGGAACAACCCGAAAAGTTTTTATAAATGGATTTTTGTAAACCCGGAACAACTCCCTCACCTTCTTAACATTAAACCCTGAGACTTTATAAGGCATTTCCAAACCCAGAAACACTTCAGTTCCCAAACATTTCTATCTAAGACACCACGTCTCTCTATCTGAAACTGCCAAAGTAGTTTCTTCCGGTTCTGAAACTGCTGATTGTTACAAACAAATTCTGAGACTGCTGATATTATACACCGAACTTCTCAAAGAAATACGGTAAGAATTTTCTCCGCTGTTTAATTAGGGTTTCTCTTTTTTTGGCCTCCCTTATTAAGTTTTAACATTGAATTAGGTATGTTTTCATCCTTCTGCAAATTTATGTCTTCATTTGGATTGGTGGTTTATTGAATTAGGTTTGTTTGGTATTGGTTATTTATGATTCTCGATACGTTATTGTTGATTTCAATTTCACACACAGTTAAGTTTTATTTGAAATTCGTTGTTGGTTTTTGAAAATGTGGTGGTACATGCATGATAAATTTTAGGTGTCTATGTGACCAAATGTGTTACTAAAAATATCATGCAATCAATTTGGTTTGTTATACAACCACCGAGGATCGATGTAACTGCTTTTTGGTAACCCAATTTGGTTTAATTTGCAGATGTCTAAAAAAAAGAAGAGGGCAGACACAGATACGGGGAATAACGGACCTTTCGTCGGGACATATCCCCAGGACGAAAGTCACTTATACGACAATAAGAACCATATTGCGGCCAGCATTGCAACTGGATTGGTGGGTAGATGAAAGATTATTATCCTCCCTTACTTAGGTATGCCTTTTGAGATTTTTTTTTTGTTATTTTCACCTAACGATGAAAACATTTCCATGGTTGACAGGACCGCAAGATTAGTAAAGGTTTTCACCATGGCCTGCATCTTCGTCCGTGGAGGCTGAATCTCTCGGCAGCCCAGAGGAGAATCGTTGAGGAATGCGGGTTTCGCGCCCTATCTATGATTGATAGATTTCAGTGTGACAAACCTTTGGTAACAGCCTTCCTCGATCGGTGGAGGCATGAGACCAATACCTTTTTTTTCCGCAACTTTGAGGCCACAATTACCCTTGAGGATGTGGTATATGTTCTTGGTCTAAATCCATTTGGTTATCCTCTGTACGGTTCATTTTCTGGCGATGTAACAGAGGTCTGTGGTCGTTATTTGGGTAAAACACCCCCTGGTACGGCCATTAAAGGTCAGTGTATAAAAGCGGAGTGGCTTGTTGATGAGTTCAGCCACAAACTGTCCTCTACTGCAACTGAGGAAGAAGTAGATGGTCATACTAGAGCGTACCTCCTTTACCTGTTGGGTTCTACCATTTTCAGTGATG
>JAJJMA010340029.1:0-24327 GCA_023529015.1 Papaver nudicaule
CCCTTTTTTTTTGAGTGGTAGGATCTATTATTTGTCGTTTTATTTGATGGATATTGGGTATTGTGCTAGAATTTAATGTTGAATTAATGACTGTTAAATCGTATATATATAGTTGGGATATTATTTGTGTTGCGGTATGTTTCGTATTGGTTTTCTGCAGAGGTTTGGGTGGATATGATGGTGCTGCTACGCGAGGAAGTTGCTAGCGACATTCGCACACTGCGCAAGTCCATCTTTGTTATGCCGGTGGTCCTCGCTTATTTTAGGAAGTTGTCAGATGACTCATGTCTTGAATTTGCTGAGGTAAACTCCTTAGTGGAGGAGATAAGGTTGTCTGGGTACGAGCCTGATGAAGTCATGTTGGAGCGCCTCCGGGATTGTAGGGATCGTCGGGTATTCTCCACTTTGAGCATGTATGACGTCTCCCGCGCCCTTCGTGTAATAAATGCATCTTTAGATCGTGCTTATGTATTGTTTCGCACTTTTCGAAGTCGAAGCGTCTAGAAAATGCGTTCCTTTAGCCAGGTGACTCGTGTCTTTTCGATATCCGTGTAATAATAAATGCAAATTTTAAATATAGGTTTTCGAAAGCGTATATATATGTTTTATTGTCGTCTGTTTCTTTTTATATATATATCCTGTGTTCCATTTGCTTCCCCCTTTCCTTCTTTTTTCTCTTCTTTTTCTCTTTTTTTTTGACATTTTCTTTGATGGCCTTTCGTCTTCGCGGCTATTTCATTACCTTTTCGTCGACACTTTCTGTGTCCACTCCACTAGATCTCGAGCGCGAGATTGGTCGGTTGGAATCGGTCAAGGAGGAAGCAGAATTGTTAGTTACTCATAGGCGAGAGGATTATAAGGCCCTCCAACAGATTTGGAACGACCATCATGCTGAATGGGAAGCTGCATGTGCTGCTGGAATCGCTCCTGATGTCCAGTTTGGATCTAATAACAAGATGGACTTCGCCAACAAATGGACAGGACTCATAGTCGGCGTACCACTGCCCTCAGTAACCTTCTTGAAGCCGAGCGATTTGTCAAAGATATTGATGGGGAATTGGAACGGTGCAGGCGCGCCCTTGCTATAGGCGTTGTTATGCCCTTGGTTTAGTCCTTTGCTTTATGTAGATGTCGTATGGCTATTTACTGAATTGAAACCTCTCTTCTTCTTTTTTTCTTTTTTTTTTCTTTTCCGAACACGTGTCGTACATGCCCAGGGCGGCTTCTTTATGTATTAAATGCATTGCATTCGCTAGTATAAAATACTTTCATTTTTCACATTTTAGTTTCAACTAGCAAGATGGATTCTGCGGATGGTTTATGGGTGTTGGCACTACCTGCTATTCCTGGCGCCTTGACCCGTGCTGAACTAGAGAAATAGGCAAAACGCTTACGCGGTATTCTTTATGAGACGGAAAATTTACTACGTGCGCATGAGCAACGATGCAAGGGTATACGCGCTGCCCTCGCTGATCAATGTGAAACCATGAGTTTGATCTGTCGTGCGGGCGCGAATCCCAATTTAACAGGTAAGGCGCGTTGTCACTATAACGTTCAACAACTTGCGAAAGTAGAGGAGTACGTGCAATACGCGAAGGATTCTGTCGACTTTGTCGCACAGCGCGTTGCTGAATGCGAGGCGGAGCTGGCCAAATCACCCAATGTTTGATATTCTTATTTCGAAACTTCTCGGGCTGTGAGAATGCGCTTTTATTAAAACGTAGCGTGTCATTTTCTCTAGTTCATCCAGTATGTGAAGTGGGATTTGTTAATATAATGATAGTCGCGCTTCTATTTATGTTATCTTTTCTAGTTTATCAAATATGTGTGAGGGCACTTTTTTAAAAGAAAGCGCCCATGTTATACTTTGCCTTGGGTATTTAAAAGACGGCGCGTTCAGTGCGCTCCTTAAGGGTTTTCGGTGCCCAATTGTCTAGGGTTATCAGCGCCCTTGTGTTGAATCGATTTGTGTATTGGAAAGGCAGCGTGTTCAGTGCGCTCCTTAAGGGTTTTCAGCGCCCAATCGACCAGGGTTATCAGTGCCCTTGTGTTAAATCGATTTGTGTATTGAAAAGGCATCGTGTTCAGTGCGCTCCTGAGGCAGCGTGTTCAGTGCGCTCCTTAAGGGTTTTCAGTGCCCAATCGACCAGAGTTATCAGTGTCCTTGTGTTGAATCGATTTGTGTTATGAGAGGCAGCGTGTTCAGTGCGCTCCTGAGGCAGCGTGTTCAGTGCGCTCCTTAAGGGTTTTCAGTGCCCAACCAACCAGGGTTATCAGTGCCCTTGTGTTAAATCGATTTGTGTATTTGAAAGGCAGCGTGTTCAGTGCGCTCCTTGAGGGTTCTCAGTGCCCTTGTGATAAATAGTAATAATAATTGAGACGAAAAAGATAGATCACGTTTTTAAGATGCTCCCTTATTTTACTAACGGGTCGAGCGAAGTATCATGCTCATGTATAATCAGAGGAAAGATAAATAGGATAGAGCTATCATTACCCTTTTCCTATATAATTTTTCGTTTAAGCGTAATACAATTTGATCCATTTACCATTTATTGGAGTGTCAATCTCCTTTCCGCTCATATGATTGAGATAATAATAACCGCTTTCCGCAACTTTCCTCAGGATATAAGGTCCGCGCCAATTTGCTGCAAATTTTCCGGCTTTAGCCTTTCTCTGCACATGTTTTGCAATCTTTAACACAATGTCTCCGACCTCAAAGTTACGCGGTATCACCTTCTTGTTGTAATAGCGCGCTTTAGTAGCCCTGTAGGTTTCGGCGAAGCGTTCCGCCTTGGCCCTTCGCTCTGCTAGTGCGTCAAGATGCGCAATTTTGTTCACGTTGTCTGGCTCAGCGTGACTTGCCATGGCCACTCTAGCGGATGGTATTGCAACCTCGGCTTGTAGGATCGCATCTTCTCCATACACTAGTGAGTAAGGAGATGCCCATGTGGAGCTGCGCTTGGAGATCATGTATGCCCATAGTGCCAGGGGGAGTTGCTCGTGCCAACCTCTGTGATGATCGTGGACCGTTTTGCTCAAAATTGGCAAAGATCGCACTTCTTGACAAATTCAGCCGTGCCGGCCTCCATTGGAGGCCAATAATATCCCCCTTCGTGGATCTGTTCAAACAGCTTGCGCTTCCCTTGATGCTCTATTTCGTGAGCCTTGGTCATTACTATCTGCGCTTCCTCCTTGTTCAGGCATCTCAGCGCTCTGTTGTCAAAGCTCCTCCTATATAATACTCCATCGGTGATGAAAAACCGCGCTGCTTTTCTTGTTATCACGAGAGCCTCTGTCTCGTCGCCCGGTAATAGACCATTCCTTAAGTAATTGATGTACGGTTGCCTCCAGTCCATCTCCTCGATCGTACATACCTCTGACGGTTGTGCTAGCGACTCGCATTCCGCGCAATTACCTTGTAGTGTCGCGGCTTGTGTTTCCATATTGGGCCAATAGAACCCTTTCCTTTGTAACCTTCTATACAGGGGCATCACTCCCGAGTGCCCAAAGGTTTCTTTATGAACTCTGGCCATGAGTCTCTCCGCTTCTTTGCTTCCTGCAAATCGCGCCAATGCCCCACCAGCCATTCGGTAATAGAACTGCCCCTTGATGATCACAAAGGATTTCAACTTTTTAAACAGCATCGACCTCTCCTCTTTGGGTTTGCCAAGTTCCCTCATGACTCCCTTTCTCCAGTCATTTTCTTCCTCAAATTTCATCTCTTGTAGCCAAGTGCTAGGTAGTTCTTGTCTATGCACAGTGATCGAGCCTTCCTCCTTGCCATTCAAGTTGATTTTCATCGCTAGTGTCGTTAAAGCGTCGGCATGCCTGTTCATGGCTCTTCCCGTATGTCCCAATTCTACCAAGGTTAGTTTGGCCATTTGCTTCTGGGCTTCCGCGCGGTAAGGTGCCAGGCGCTCCTCCTTGACATGGAATCACCCCCGGCTTGACCGGTCACTAATTTGGAGTCACCATGTACACGTAGTCGTGAGAGTTCCATTTGTTTGGCGAGTTTTAGGCCTAATAGGAATGCCTCATACTCAGCTTCATTGTTACTGCATGCGAAGTCCAGCTTAAAAGAAAACGAAAGCAACTGTTTGCGCGGTGTCTCAAACACTATTCCCGCTCCTCCGTACGATCCATAGGTCAAAATACATATCCCAAGCATCCTCCTCATTGAGTTCCGCCACTTCTCCCGGAATATCCTCATGGATACAGGCTTCATCGCTCCCTGGAAACGCGGCTAAGAGGTCTGCAATTGCTTGCCCTCTTATGCCTCGAGGTCTTTGGTAGTGAAGTCCGAATTCTGACAGTTGCTTGACATGAAAATCACCCCCGGCTTGACCGGTCACTAATTTGGAGTCACCATGTACACGTAGTCGTGAGAGTTCCATTTGTTCGGCGAGTTTTGGGCCTAATAGGAATGCCTCATACTCAGCTTCATTGTTACTGCATGCGAAGTCCAGCTTAAAAGAAAACGAAAGCAACTGTTTGCGCGGTGTCTCAAACACTATTCCCGCTCCTCCGTACGATCCATAGGTCAAAATACATATCCCAAGCATCCTCCTCATTGAGTTCCGCCACTTCTCCCGGAATATCCTCATGGATACAGGCTTCATCGCTCCCTGGAAACGCGGCTAAGAGGTCTGCAATTGCTTGCCCTCTTATGCCTCGAGGTCTTTGGTAGTGAAGTCCGAATTCTGACAGTTGCTTGACATGAAAATCACCCCCGGCTTGACCGGTCACTAATTTGGAGTCACCATGTACACGTAGTCGTGAGAGTTCCATTTGTTCGGCGAGTTTTGGGCCTAATAGGAATGCCTCATACTCAGCTTCATTGTTACTGCATGCGAAGTCCAGCTTAAAAGAAAACGAAAGCAACTCTTTGCGCGGTGTCTCAAACACTATTCCCGCTCCTCCGTACGATCCATAGGACGACCCGTCAAAATACATATCCCAAGCATCCTCCTCATTGAGTTCCGCCACTTCTCCCGGAATATCCTCATGGATACAGGCTTCATCGCTCCCTGGAAACGCGGCTAAGAGGTCTGCAATTGCTTGCCCTCTTATGCCTCGAGGTCTTTGGTAGTGAAGTCCGAATTCTGACAGTTCTAGGGACCATCGCGCGGTTCGACCGGTTAAGTACGACCGCTCAGCCAAATATACCATGGGATTTTCCGCTGCGATTACTACCGTTTGGTGCGCTAGTAGATACGGTCTCAATTTTTTGGGCCGCGTAGATCAGAGCTAAACAAGCTTGCTCGATCCGCGGATATCTCATCTCGGCGTTCCTCAGAACACGACTCACATAATATTTCGGAAAGAGCTGATCATTTCCTAGATCTTGAGCGAGCAGCGCCCCTATGGCCTCGGAAGTGTACGCCGGGTAAAGGTGTAGGCGCTCGCCAGGTATTGGTGGTCGCAGGACCCGAGGGCAAGTTAAACATCTCTTTACGTTTTCGAAAGCGCTTTGCTGGGTGTGTCCCCACTGAAACGCACATCCCTTCTTCCGAAGCGGGGTAAAAACTGCCATCATCTGTGCTAGGCCTGGTATGAACCTTCGGACGTAGGATATCTTCCCGAGGAAGCTTTGTAGCTCCTGCATGTTGGTGGGTCTATCCATGCTAAGTATTGCTTGTGCCTTTCCTGGATCCACCTGTATTCCCCTACTAGTAACCACGAACCCCATGAATTTGCCGGATGTGACCCCAAAAGCGCATTTCAAAGGGTTCATCTTGAGCTTGTATTGTCTACAATGCTCAAACACCATCCGCAGGTGGCTTATGTGGTCTTCTTTCTTCTAAGACTTGACTACAATATCATTAACGTACACCTCGGCTTGCCTGTGGATCAGATCATGAAAAATGGATACCATAGCTCGTTGGTACGTCGCCCCTGCATTCTTCAGTCCAAACGGCATCACCACATAGTAGAAGCAACCAAAAGGTGTTTGGAACGTCGTTTTGTGCGCGTCCGCAGTGTTCATCCTGATCTGATTGTACCCACTATAGCCGTCCATAAATGAGAACATTTGGTGGTTATTGGTCGCGTCCACTAGCATGTCCACATTGGGTACCGGGAACTCGTCCTTGGGGCAGGCCCTTTTCAAATCTCTATAATCGACGCAGCAGCGGATTTTTCCAATCTTCTTCATTACGGGCACGATATTTGCCAACCATGGCACGTTCTTTATAGACTTAATGAACTTTGCCGCTACCAAACGCTCAATTTCCTCCTTTATCGCCAAAGCAACGTCCTTATGGAAAGTGCGACTTCTTTGCTTAACTGGCTGAGCATGCGGCATCATGTCCAAGGAGTGGGCAACCAACTCCGCGTCTAGACACGGCATTTCACTATACGTATAGGCAAAAACATCCTTGTATTCCTTTAATAGCTCAATCATCTTTTCTCGTTCCTCTTTCCCCAACGAAGCGCTGATCTTGATCAGGTGTTCCTCCATGTCTCCAATATCGACTTCCTCCATTTCATCCAGGGACGGTATTTCCGTAGGCTCTTATACCGGTAAGGACTCTGCTGTTAATTCTTCGTCCTCTTCGGGAGATGATGTCGCCTGGCTTGTGGACGCCTCGCACAGTTGGTCAGGCGGCATCACTTCCGCTGATTGCTATAATCTGTATACATGTCCTCCGCTCTGGGTGGTAAAGCGGTGGAACTGGGGTTCCGACTCTAGCTTCGGTCTCTTTGCTTCTGCCGGCGTCCCTAACCTTTTGGGGCTAAACACGGACACCTTCTCCTCGACCTTCCTTTTTTCTTTAGACGTAACCAAGCGCGTAGGACTGAAAGCTGAGATTTTTTCTTCTTCTTCCCACTTTTGCAAGGGAATCGTACGAGACAATCCTATCACGGCCGCTTCACTTTGCTTCGCCAGATTATAAAAGACGGCTTCTGCCATATACGCCTCTTCGGGTCCGAAGGGGTTGTTGGTGGCGGGGACCCTGTACTGTTTACCTCCAATGTTAGTTTTGATACATTGATGGTAAGTGGATGCTACGACTCGGTGATCACGTATCCACCCACAACCCAATAGTAGATGAAACGAGGTATGATCGTCTAGCACATGGAACGGTACAGATGCCCTGATTGGTCCAACAAATATGGTAATACATATAATCCCAATTGCTTCCTGGGTATGACCCCCGAATCCGCGTACCACCGTTCTCCGCTCTCTGACTTTTACCTTGGTACTCCTAATAGATCCAGGGTGTGCACCGAAATGAGATTCAATGAAGCTCCTCCGTCGATGAACACCCTTCTAAATTGTTGCCTGTTGATAGTCTCGGTGAGATACAGTGGTCGTAAGTGCTCCCCGGGGATGCATATGTCGCTATCATCGAAAGTAACTCTCCCTTTTGATAGTACCTGATGCCCCGTGGCTACCGCGGCGATTGCTTGGGACGCTTCCCTAGTTTGATCCTCGCTAAAACCGAGGGAATCGAAAAACTGTTGGGCGATGATGGTCTTAGAGAACTGGAAGGCGACACTATCCGTTCCTTCAAAGACTGTTTTTTCAATTGTTAACTCACATGCTTCCTCCTTAGAATCTCCCCAAGGCGCCCATTCTTCGTCTCGCGGATCGTGAGAAATCATCATAGCACTATGCTTGGGCAATGGGTCTTTATCTATTTTCTGCCGCCCGAGATCAATTTCCCCCGCTCTTTCCTTCCTCCGGAATGCGATTCGTACACCATAACAATTGAGGGTAGAATGGTTTACTCTCATGTGAAAGTGGCAGTATCGTTCATGCGCTTTGTCAACTGTGTTTAAATCTACTACGACGGGTGGTAAATTGATTTCTCCATTAGCCGCCCACTGATCGACGAGGTTCTCGATTTGTTCCTTCGTGCAGGGTATAGGTGGTGGAATCGGACGTTGGTTGTTGAAATTGTTTCCACCTCGTCTTCCTTGTGGCGCCACACCTTGGTATGGTTGGAATGGTGCTGGGCGCTTGTTTCCTGAAACGGGCCCACTGCTGGTGATTGCCGCGCTTAGCGAGTTAATCGAGTTGTACAAGTCTGCTCCATCTTTGCTTGTGGAATATTCCTAGGCAGTCAGACACTCGTGTTGTGGCCTCCTCCAATTCTACAAACGTCTGGAATTGGAGTTTAATAGAGAGAAGCGTAGCGTGGCGGTCATTCTTCCAACACGAATTTCCACTAATCTGTCCTCTGGCACATCTTCACTTAACTCGAGCGCGTGACTTCTGAACCTCGTGATATACTTCATGGGATCTTCATCAATTCCCATTGATGTTCACGCTAAATCCACAGTTGTCACTCGCTTCTTAGTAGAATAAAACTTCTTGAGGAACAGACGTGCCATCTCCTCCCATGTTGCGATGCTCCCGGGCTTTAAGTTGTCGTACCAGGTGTACGCGGTGTCAGACAGGGATTTCGAGAATTCCTTAATGCAGATCTTTCCATCTCTCGCGTTTTCGTTCATCGCCGAGAGAAGACGGCCAAGATGCTCTCGTGCGTTTCCCTGTCCTGTGTATACCTTAAACTTTGGAGACATGTAATCAGATGGGAATTTGTAAGCCGCGACCTCCTTTGTGTATGGCGGGTCGAGAGAGCTATAACCGTGATCATGTTTCACCACGTGGTAATGTTCCTCGATGTACCTGGTTAAGTCTTCCTCGGAAATTCTCCCACTCAACGCGCCAGAGTCAGTTATCTCTGCCTGGGCTTCCTTTGTAACAGCGGGTGTCAGCTTTCCGGGAACAATTCCGGCGATATTCGGCTCACCAATAATTCCGTCGACCGGATCGGTACTTCCCAGCGTGGCCGCGTCTTCCTTCTGTCGTATCAAAGCCATCAATCGATGTTGTCTCTTTTCTTGCGCTGCGAACTCTTGGCGCATGTCGTCTAAACTCAAGTTTTGCGCGTTATTACCAGGAGATGGTGCAAGTCCTCCTTTGCTTCCCTGTGTCAACGCCGTTTGTGCGCTCGGGATTCCCATGGATACCCTTTCGTTTCCTCTCGTGTCTTCGGTGTCACTGTATGTTGGCTCGTGTTCTAACAAGACATAATCCCCGGCGGGTTCAGGGACTTTCTCGACGTTCTTCCTCGACGCGCTCGGTATCTCTCGCGCCGACTGCATTCCGCTGGACTCGAAATCGGTCTCCCGGTGTGGTCGCCAACTGTGAATGGGGTAATATATAGATCTGATCCGAGTCACAGAGGTAGCGATTCACTTTCTCTTTCTTTCTTTCTTTCTCTCTTGGGAAATGATCCAACCTCCAAAATTAGCCCTCTAATGGTCCTATTAGAGCGTTATTTATAGAGATCTCCTTTTATCCTTAGGTTTCCATGTGTCCTCTCAATCATTTATTTACATAATTGCCCTTCCTTATCTCTTAAATCTCTAAGATCCTTCAACCCAAGCCCATTTGAATGGGCCTAGATAGGTATATCTCAGACCCATTAGGTCCTACTAGATTTGGGGTATCCACAGTTCTCAAGAAATTTCCTACAAGGTTTATTGCTTTGAATACTAGGATCCCACTTTTATTTATCAAAAAGACATAATAGCACAATAGTGAGATAAAGAAAAATAAAACCTTGAGTTGTATTGTCCTCTTATTGTTCATAAAAACAATTACTTCACTCTTATCTAGACAGTACATAGATAAGAGTGGTGACTCATAACACCTTTAGGTGTTATGGCGAGTGCTCTCCCACTCGCCTTGTGTCATCAATCTTGTCTCTCTTCCTTTTGAGAATTTGTCATAGAAGTTGCTATCATCAAAGTAAGATTCAATGGTTGAGGAGTCACCTGAGAATTTCTGCTCCTTCTGACGTATTAATGAGATCTTTCAGCTTTGAAGAACCTTGCTTTCTTTTATCGAGGATGTCTTGAAATTGAGTAACCAATTTACTCAAAGCATCATCTTGCAAAGCTTCTATTCCCTTATCTTGATTGTTGACAGAATGTATCTTCCTCTTAGGAACCCAACGTTGTGTTTTTTCAACAGCTTTGTTGAGACGGTGACTTCCAGAACTTTGAGAACGTCGAAAAAATTTCTTGGTCTCAGTATGTTCTTTGGGTCGTGACCAATGATTGGGTCGATTGGTCTTTCTGATGTCACTGATTTCTTTGAGAATTTGATTTAGCTTTTGTTCAAGATCTACTATTCATTTATTCTCAAAGTGTTTTCTTGATCTTGTCTATTTGTTTTAAAATTTGACAGATCATAGATGCATCTTTGGTGTTTTTTACGTCGGTGACAGATGTATCAACGTTCTTGGCTTTTTGCACAGGAATAATTGCAATATTGCCAATAGATGCAGGAATTGTTTGAAATACAGCAGATTTGTGTATTTCGTCTTTTAGGAGCGCAATCTCTCCTTTCAATTCCATTATTTTTCCACATACCATGACTGAGATCGATTCATGTTTTGATTCCTCACAGGGAGTAATTTTTGAACCGAAATCAGAGGTTATTATGGATATGTGATTGACAAGTCGATTAACCTTGTGCTTTAGACGAGTAATCTCAGAATTTTGAAAATTCATGTGATTAATGAGTCCAGAGCTTTCCTTTTTAGCTTCTCTTTCAGCTTCTGAATCAGAATCATCAGAGAGGTTAAAAGGTAAGGTTTGTAGATATGGTTTTAATGCTTCATCACAGGAAGAAGAAGACCGAATATCTACAATTGACTTATCAGAGTTTTTGTCTGGTGTACCGGGACAAGACATGATTCACGAAAAGGCGTCAAATATAGACAGTTACGTCCTTTTCAAGGTGTTTGCCAGCTCTAACACCAATTGAAAAGGCGAGGATACCGAGATATACCACCAACTTTTTGTTTTCGTGAACCTAGTTGATTATGGTTGTTTGAACGATCTCACAAATCAATATTCAAACAACAACCTGAGTATAGTTCAGAGAACCGAACCCTAACAAGAACGTAGTTCTTGTAGATCTCAATAGAGATGGATTCACTCAAAGGTTATGAATCAACAAGCTTGTAATTACTTATATTATATAGATCAGAGACAATATAATGCGGAAGGGAAAATTAATGCAAGACACCAGAATTTTGTTAACGAGGAAACTGCAAACCTAGCAGGAAAAACCCCGGGACCTCGTCCAGATGTGAACACCCTTAGTATGAACGGTATACAGACGCTAGCCTACTCTAAGACTTCGGACTGGACTGTATCGAGACTGAATTCACCCTACAAGTAATTCAGCTACCAATGTGCTCCTACGTCTCTTGGCTCCCGCAGTAGCCTACGTACTTGATTCCCCTAGCTGACGTCTTTTACATGCCTAGGAGTTGCTCCACTTCCCTTCATGAAGACTAGTGCTACCCGGCCTCTAACAGGACGCCTAAAAGTATCCAAGTAATCAAACAAGATACGATTGGGATTTCCTTTAGACTTAAAGTCAGGGTTAATGGAAATCGATATGTTGAATAGGGCTTATTGATCTAGCCTAAACAACTTTACCTCCAAACGCGTGACGAACTTAGTATGAAACCTAGTTCGTGAATTTGCGTTGGGAACTTCTAGGGTTTACGATACAAGATCTACCTTACGAAGTTTCTATCAAATCTTGGGCGTGATAAGATTGAAAGAATTCAATCGACCCAGGATACAGGATGGAATTTGACTTCCGACCTGTGCTTCACGATCCTCAAGTGAAGTCTTTCAATAGTCGTAGTCCTAAAAGGACTTCGAGATGACGACCAACTTTTATGCAAGGATACACAGATGTGTAGAGGATTGAGATTGTATCTTGCAGAAGGTCGTCTATTTATAGTGATCACCAAGGGAGGCTTTGCTTAAAGTTTAAGCAACCTTGAGTAGGGCTCAAGCAAGTTCCGGAACTAGGAAAGTCCATAGCTTGAATACCCATTCTCAATCTTCTAAAAACTTTGGACTAAGCCAAAAGTTAAAGAAGACTCAACCTTGTTTGAAGGTTCGCGACTTCTGGTCCAATGTTTGTTTGGACATCGTTTTGCGACTTCTGGTCCAAATACATAGTTTGAACATCGCTTGGATTAAGTTGTTGAATTCCTTGGGCCAAGACACGACAAGTCCGAGAACTAATCATGCCTAGACCGAAAACTTCAAGATATGAAAGTTGGAAGTTTTCGCATGGCTTATATGAACGCGTTCACAGAGCAGTCCATAGAGTTCAGGAGAATTCAGGAGAATTCTTGAACTTGTATGTACGCGTTCATACAGACTTAGCTCGTTCTATGAAATGCCAAAAGCAACACATGTACGCGTTCACCGTTGGGGTCATTTCAAGAGACAACTCAACATACTCTACATATACATATTATCACAAGTGTGACAAATGCAAAGGCGAAAATCCTAGAATACCTTCGGATCATATAAACAACATCATAGACTATTGGTATGATAGAAATGGTAAAAACGATACGGAGAGAAAATACCTTTCTAACCTTCAGCGAGGACGTTATGATTTATCAAGTAGTAAGCTTCGGTCTTCGTCTTCATCAGTCTTCGTCCGATTACCTAGAATTATCCTAGTCCGAGTTGTAGAGTAAACTTATCAAGAATTGTGTTTTTGTCTCATAAACTTGACAACTGACTTGAGATAGCAACATCAGTGGGTTTAACCGAGCAATGCTCTAACAGTCTGTATTAGCTTAATATTGTGTTTGTTCAAACTGGACGAGGTCACGGGTTTTTCTACTGGTTGCAGTTTTGGAAAAAACAAGGGTAGCGAAATACAACCAACTTTTTCGTTTGGGCTCGTGAGTCTTATGGTAAGATATGGACGATCTAAAAAATCAATATCCAAATATGTTAACCGGAGTAGGATCACAAGGGATCAGTCCAACTCAAGAAAAGTCTTGGCAAATCCCCTGTATGGATTAAGGACTTACTCAACGGTAACGTACTTCTTGTGTTTGCTTTAATTATATAATCAGAGATATAATGCGGAAAGTAAAAGCACAAAAGACACCAAAGATTTTTAACGAGGAAACTACGACCTGTAGAAAAACCTCGGGACCTCGTCCAGATTGAACACCACACAGTACTTATTTTCTATAAACGCTAGCCTACTATAAGACTTTGGTCTGGGATGTAGCAGAGATCAACTCCAGCCCTCCAAGAGAATTGGCTATTGTCGCACTCCTTACGTCTCTTGGATCCCACAAGACCCTACGCACTTGATTCTCTTAGATGTCGTCCTTTACAGGCCTAGGAGTTGCTTTAACCGTTGTTAAAGGCTTATGTCAACAATACCGGCTTTGCAACTTTAATTACTGACTCTATGTTTCGAATTATCCTTTTCAGTTTAACATACGTAAGTTGACTTCCTTCGGATTGCTCTAGGTCATACGAAAATCTACTTTACAAGCGGGGGCTGACAAGTAAACCGAGTAAACTATGCCCAACTTGTCTCTACCTCAGCTGTGAAAAGAAACACTTAAGAAACTTACACAATTGGAGATAACTAGGTCTTACAACACCGTGTACAGCCGTACGTTGCTTCCTTCAACCTTGTATGTAACGTATCAGTTATTGAATGGCCTTATTGCAGAAGAGAAGGACCGTAGAATAGACAAGAATTTGATCAGGTTACCAAGTTACAGGTTAATCTGATAACAACCACAAAGGTACGCTATCGCCTACCTATGCTTTCCAACTCTCAAGAGAAGTCTCTATAGTCGTTAGGTAAATCCCACAGAGGAACTGCTACCTAATAGAGGATGACTACCACAACAAGCTTACACCGAAGTGCAAAGAGGTTACGAACAATTCCACAGAGAAACTTCACGTATGCTTGATGCTTGTGGTTTTCATTCTTTAATCCTCTATTTATAGCTCTCAATAAGATAGGTTGCTTTGAGATAAAGCAACAGATTTCTTAACTTACAAGTTAGCAAGTGCTCGTGTAAAACGTGTTCGTTACTTGACTTGCACACAAAGAAACCTTAGGTTAATCTCAATTGGAATTCTTTTAACATTTATCTGCCAAGTGGTTTGTTAGCTCTTAACCACTTCAAGATAGAAATCCAATGACCATGAGAACACCTTTATCTTATTGACTCATTGAGATTCGTCAGATGGACCACATAAGATATTTCGTGATAAACCAAGTCCAACTAAGAGATAAGGAGTTAGTTGTTTAACCCGTGTGAAAATCCCGCAGAATATTGTCCGTCTGAATTCCGGACAAATACATTGAATCTGTGATTCAGGTACATGTACGTGTACAAATCAACGTTTTGGGACTCAGAAGAAATTTTCGGAGCCACTGTTTACGAACCGGTTCGTGAACCACCGTCACTCAGATTAGGGTTTAAACTAGATCCGCTTGAAGTTCTGGGATGGGCCAGTACTTAGACGTGTGAGACGCCCTCAACTATAAACCGTGGACTCTGCTCTAGAGTACTCCTTTAGATTCACCCAGATTCCTACATGTGATTTGCAAGCAAACCATTGCTATGGAAAATGTAGTATGGTGGGAACACATACCAACATAACTCATGGCTTTGTAGACGAGAGTACAAATCTGAATTGCTATATTTCTACTAAAGTAGCCGACTATTTCAAAAGATAGAATAAGTAGAATATAAGAAATTCCATAGAAATTCATAACTCCTACTAACCTTTTGTCGATGAAGAATATTTGATGTCTTCTTAGTAAACGCGGTCTTCGTCTTCAAGGTCTCTAGTACTTCGTCTATATCCCATTTCTGAAGTCAAAACTCTAGTAGGCTAAATCAATAATTCTGTTTTGACACCTAAAATTGACAACTAGCTTCACATACCAACGCCAGTGGGTTTGACCGGACAATACCTTAACAATCTCCCCCTTTGTCAATTTTAGTGACAACACCAATATATTACATATGGATTAAAAAAAGATATTACAATAAAGATCCAACTCAGATTATCATGATTTCTTGAATTCTTCAACTTCTCCTTTGAGTCTTGATGTGTTCGTTTAACTCTTGTTGAAAAATCTGAATGCAGACACTACAACATATCTATCTCAAACAACCACAGAGGTACGCTCGAGCTTACATGGGTTAATATGCTAATCCCATATGTTGTTTGTGCAAAGAGTAAGAATTATAGCAACTTTAAAGTCTGTGTATCAAAATTTAGAAAGTGATTCTACTCATTCTTGATATGAAGCTCCCCCTTAATCTTTATAACTCTTTTTGCCAGATGGGTATGAAACCCAATATTTACTCCCCCTTACTTGATACTTTTCGAGAAAGTACATAAGTAAGCAATACGGTGTTCTCCTCCTATGGTTATGAACCACAAGAACAAGAAACCATATGTGTTCTCCCCCTATTTGTCACAAAAATATGACAAACCAGTTGAGACTTAGGGTTTCAAGCCTATAGAGATAGTCAAGTCAAGGATGTACTCGCATATCAAGTTTAAGATGACATAACTAGGAAATCAGAACGAAGATCTCGAAGTTGATTCATCTTTGGAGAAATATAGATACACTTTTCTCCTAAAATTCCACATCCACCCTCCCCAAAAAGATTTGTTATTAAGCGCAAGTTCAATTAAGAACTCTCCCTCATGTGGTGTTATTAAGTAAAGAACAACTATATGTGCCTTTACAAGTAAAGACATGAACAAAGCATAACTAGACAAACAATTTAATGTATCCAGTTTCTTTGTTAATAATTTCTTTTCCTTAGCCAGTTTCAGAAAAAAAATATATGATTACTGAGTTTGTGGAAACCCTGAAAATCATACAATCAAAAGTTTCTTAATCGCGAGAGGAAAAACTTAACTTTTGTATATAGTTTACATAATTTTGAATCATCACCAAAGCAACGAGTAAAATCATGTTGGCGGCCTTGTTTATTGTGCTTTCCTCACCGTATCTGACAAGGGCTTCCATGGTGAGGGTGCACAACACAATCAGGTTGTGTTGGGGTGAACAAAGCATAGGTGATTAAAACAGAATCTCCTACTTCAATGGGTTTTTCACCACAAGTAGCTTTCGGCTTAGATTTCGCCTTTCCCCTTTTCTTGTTTTTCACCAGTAATAACCCAAGTATCTCATGAAACGATTTCTTATTCCAAGGTTCTCATGAGGAAATTCACACAAGACTTTCAATGATTTCACCTTGGGTGGCCTTACTCGGGTGGTGATTCCCTTTGGCACTTATTGATCTACCAATATTATTAGCAATATGATCTTTCTTCCCATCTTTCTCATCAAGGTTTCCTGAGAGAGGATTAGATTGACTATTCTCTTACAAGTTAGTTGATCTTCAATTGGGAACATAAGATCTAGTCTTCGTATTTACAAAGTGTTCCTTTTTATGGCGATTAGGAGAGAACTTTGTAGAGCGTTTATAGGCAAAACTCGGTTTATCATATTACTGATTTTTATGCCTAAAGGTTGGACGTTCACAACCTGCATTAAGATGATTATCCATGTTGTTCGATCTAGGTTTGATTTCCAACACACTTGCGTCATTACAAATGTTGGCTTTTTCGTTACTTTTACGGAATCTGCATCTTCTTTCCAAGTGACCTTTATTACCACAATAAAAGCAATGTTTAGTAACAAAAGGAGTGGGACGCTCATTGTTACTTGGATGTTGTCGACCTTGAAAGGCTTTTGCTGTTTTTATCCTTGATTTGTGGTAGAGGTATTTCACTTTTGGGAATTGTAGTAGCCTTCGGTTGAGAAGAATCCTTAGCCTTGACAAATTTCATCTCTTTGTTAATACTTGGAGCGTATATTCCTTTATAGCCCAATCCTCGTGTGTCACGATGATTTTTACTCGCTCCTAACATTAAGGTTAATTTTTCCGAGCTATGGTTGAACTTATTCAAGTTTTCTTTCAAACTCAAGTTCTCTTCTTCCAACCTTTTGGTCTTTTCATAAGCATAATTAACTAGATCATTCTTAGATGAATCACCATTCTTAAGATTGTCTAGTTTAGCTTGAATAATTTTTTCTCGATCATGGCCTTCAGAAATTAGCAATTTGAGACTACTAATTTCTTCGTTGTGATCGGTTGTACCAGTAGTATCAAGTTCCTTTTGCAAGGTAACATTTTGACTACGAAGTCTGTCACATTCAACCTCTTTGCAGAACAAGGACCTCTGAGCTTCTGAAAGTTTCAGATAACATTCCTTGATAAGGTTATTCGTAACAATATCTTCATGGTACACTTCTTCATCCGAGTCAGAACATGTATCCTGATCAGAGTTCCCAGAAGCATAGGCTACATTATTTGTCTCACACTCTTGATAGACATTTGATATATCACCAATTGCAATGTAAGCTGGATTCTCTTTTGCATCTTTGGTAGGGCATTAAGAGGATTTATGCCCAAAACTAAGACACTTGAAGCATTAAACATTATTATCAACGCAACTGAGTGTCTCAAGAAAGGAAGATGATGTATGTCTGGATAAATATTTTTTCCGTCTTTTAAAACGGTGAGGAGAGTTATCCCAATGCTTTATTCGTGATTCACTAGGTTTAGATGTACTAGTACGGTTCACGAACTGAAGAGAAATACCTATCTCTTTTCTCAAGAGATTTCTGACATGTTGTGCGATTAAGGAAATCGTAGAGCTTAATTCCCTTTCGAAACAATCATCACACATATCAACCTGGGAAATGTTGATTTTGTCAGAAAAGGTACTAGTAGGGCTAACGACTTTAAAAGCAATTGATTTATTTCGCTCCTGATCAAAGACTTTAAGTTTACTAACAAGGTCACTTCTTGTTATTGTTAAGCCGTGTACTTCTTGGATGGCATGTTTCTTTGATTCGTATCTTGAGGGTAATTACCTCAGAATTTTTCACACAATGTCTCTTTCCTGAATAATTTTTCCTAAAGTGTAACAAGCATTCACTATTTCAGACAATTTGTGATTAAATTCTTCGAAGGTATCATCCTCAAGCATTCGACGGTTTTCCCAGTCAGGCATAAGGGTTTGAAGCCTTGCATCCTTTTTTGCGGCGTTCCCTTCGAATACAGTCCTTAATATAATCCAAGCCTCTTGCGAGGTTTCACATGTGGCCACGTGATGGAAAAGATCAGGTGTTACTGCATGAATGATAGCATTAAGCCCATCATAGTTTTACTTAGCGGCTAGAGTTTCCACCTCATCATAATCCGCTATGTCTTTGGGGATAGACTCACCCTCAACTTCGATAGTTGGTGGTGTGTCTCCATTGTCGACATAAACCCAAGTTTTGAAATCCCGGGCTTGCAAAAACGATCTCATAACATTTTTCCACCATAGGTAATTGGTGCCATCACACTTTGGTGGTACGTTACAAGCTCTTACGCTTTGTTCCATAATTCACAAGCCTCGATAAACACAAACAGTTACGCCTTTAATGTGTTTGAAAGGGGTACCGAAATACAACCAACGTTTCGTTTGGGCTCGTGAGTCTTATGGTAAGATATGGACGATCTCAAAAATCAATATCCAAATATGTTAACCGGAGTAGGATCACAAGGGATCAGTCCAACTCAAGAAAAGTCTTGGCAACTCCCCTGTATGGATTAAGGACTTACTCAACGGTAACGTACTTCTTGTGTTTGCTTTAATTATATAATCAGAGATATAATGCGGAAAGTAAAAGCACCCAAGACACCAAAGATTTTTTTAACGAGGAAACTACGACCTGTAGAGAAACCTCGGGACCTCGTCCGGATTGAACACCACACAGTACTAACTGTCTACAAGCGCTAGCCTACTATAAGACTTCGGTATGGGGTGTAACAGAGACCAACTCTAGCCCTCCAAGTGAATTGGCTACTGTCGCACTCCTTATGTCTCTTGTATCCCGCAAGACCCTACGCACTTGATTCCCCTAGCTGGCGTCCTTTACAGTCCTAGGAGTTGCTTTAACCGTTGTTAAAGGCTTATGTCTACAATATCGGCTTTGCAACCTTAATTACTGACTGTATGTTTTGAACTGTCCTCTTCAGTTTAATATACGTAAGTTGACTTCCTTAGGATTGCTCCAGGTCATACCGAAATCTACTTTACATGCGGGGGCTGACAAGTAAATCGAGTAAACTATGCCCAACTTGTCTCTACCTCAGCTGTGAAAAGAATCACTTAAGAAACTTACACAACTGGAGATAACTAGGTCTTACAACACCGTGTGCAGCCGTACGTTGCTTCTTTCAACCTTGTATGTAACGTATCAGTTCTTGAATGACCTTATTGCATAAGAGAAGGACCGTAGAATGAACAAGAACGGGATCAGGTTACCAAGGTTACATGTTAATCTGATAACAACCACAAACGTACGTAATCGCCTACCTGTGCTTCCCAACTCTCAAGAGAAGTCTTTATAGTCGTTAGGTAAATTCCACAGAGGAACTGCTACCTAATAGAGGATGACTACCACAACAAGATTACACCGAAGTGCAAAGAGTTTACGATCAATTCCACAGAGAAACTTCACGTATCCTTGATGCTTGTGGTTTTCGTTATTTAATCCTCTATTTATAGCTCTCAATAAGATATGTTGCTTTGAGATAAAGCAACAGATTTTTTAACCTACAAGTTAGCAAGTGCCCGTGTAAAACGTGTTTGTTACTTGACTTGCACACAAAGAAACCCTAGGTTAATCTCAATTGGGATTCTTTTAACATTTATCTGCCAAGTGGTTTGTTAGCTCTTAACCACTTCAAGATAGAAATCCAATGACCATAAGAACACCTTTATTGACTCATTGAGATTCGTTAGATGGACCACACAAGATATTTCGTGATAAACCAAGTCCAACTAAGAGATAAGGAGTTAGTTGTATAACCCGTATGAAAATCCCGCAGAATATTCACTTGGACGGTTCAGAACCGTCCGTCTGAATTCTGGCCAAATGCATTGAATATGTGGTTCACGTACATGTACGTGTACAGATCAACATTTTGAGACTCAGAAGAAATTTTCAGAGCCACTGTTCACGAACCAGTTCGTGAACCGTCGTCACTCTGATTAGGGTTTAAACTAGATCCGCTGGAAGTTCTGGGCTGGGCCAGTACTTAGACGTGTGAGACTCCCTCAGCTATAATCCATGGACTCTGCTCTAGGGTACTCATTTAGATTCACCCAGATTCCTACATGTGATTTGCAAGCAAACCATTGCTATGGGAAATTTATTGAATCTATCTCATGTACCTTGTAATCTTAGTATGGTGGGAACACATACCAACATAACTCATGGTTTTGTAGACGAGAGTACAAATCTCAATTGCTATATCTCTACTAAAGTAGCCGACTATTTCAAAAGATAGAATAAGTAAAATATAAGAAATTCCATAGAAATTCATAACTCCTACTAACCTTTTGTCGATGAAGAATATTTGATGCCTTCTTTGTAAACGCAGTCTTCGTCTTCAAGGTCTCTACTACTTCGTCTATATCCCAATTCTGAAATCTAAACTTTAGTAGGCTAAATCAAGAATTGTGTTTTGACACCTAAAACTGACAACTAGCTAAACATACCAACGCCAGTGGGTTTGACCGGACAATGCCCTAACAAGTTTCCTCGTTAACAAAACTTCTGGTGTCTTTATTTACTTTTACTTTCCACATTATATTGTCTCTGACCTATATAATTAAAGTATTGCAAGTTTGTTGATTCTAACCCTTGAGTGAATCCATCTCTGCTGAGATCTACGAGAAGTTGTTCTTGTTGGGATTCGGTTTTTGTTGCTTGAATATTGATTTATAAGATCGTTCAAGTAACCTAATCAACTAGGTTCACGAATTCAAAAGTTGGTGGTATATCTCGGTGTCCCCTCCTTTTCATAGGCTAGTGTATGTATTCGCTTAATACTCTATGTGTTCAAATTTGGACTAGGCCCCGAGGTTTTTCTGCTGGTTGCGGTTTCCTCGTTAACAAAAATTCTGGTGTCTTGCATTACTTTACCTTTCACATTATATTGTCCCTGATCTGTATAATTAGAGTATTGCAAGTTTGTTGATCCAAACCCTTGAGTGAATCCATCTCTATTGAGATTTACGAGAACTTGTTCTTGTTGGGATTCGGTTCTTTAACAAAGAACTGTACTCGGGTTATTACTTGAATATTGATTTGTGAGATCGTTCAAGTAATTTGATCAACTAGGTTCACTAATTCAAAAGTTGGCAGTGTACCTTGGTATCCCCTCATTTTCACTAACCTTTGTATGAAGGATAATAAGCATGTTGTTCTTCAATGATCTTCAAATCTTCAGTTAATCTTTTAGATCATATATAATAACCATCTTTTACATCCTAAGTCTAACCTAATGGAGTTTGACTTTAGTAAACGTGTTCGAGTGAACGAGTTTTGATCACTAAATTATGAAAACTAAACTTGACATAACAACAGTTAGAGCACTATACTCGGTTGAACCCACTGACGTTGATATGTCAAGTCGGTTGTACGAGTAGAAAATCTGCATAGGTACTCTTGGTACCACATCCATCAGATCTACTCGTACATACAGTTTTTAGTTGTGGTTTGCAGTCCGAAGACGGCTAGAACAGCATCGAGGATGCTATGAACAGTAATTTAAGGCTAAGTAAACAACAAGGAAAAGATAAAGAGAACTTTCTGTGTATTGCTAATGCTGAGATTACATGAATAAAACCCTAAGGAACCAGAGGAGATTACAAACCTAATCTCTCTCTCGCTACTTAAGTTCCACCAAACAAGAATCCAACCCCTTCAACGTTTTCCCAGCTCGCCTTATATAGGCCGAGCTTGGGTGGTTTACAGCTAATAAAGACAAACGACACAATCGTGGTGGTGTCAGTTTCTGTCGAGTAAGGCGGTTTACGCTCCGAAGCTGGATCCTAGGCTTCGGTCCTTCGTCGCAGTCCGAATCCTTTTCGCTTCCGAGTCTTTACTTTGCTCGGGCGCATCTTCTCTTCCTTTATCAATCTGAATCGTCGCTGCTTAATTCTTTCGGTGTGGTTTTACTTTCCGGATGCGAGACACGTGGTCCGAGGGGTTTTATCCCCTACAGTTTGCCTCTTTCCTTTCCTTGTATCGAGGATGCAAGGAGAGGAAATCTCCTTTCTCGCCACCTCTTCGTCGAGTATCCTTACTTCTCACCACGTGTGTGTTTTTCTTCACGACACGTTCTCCTAGGCTCATGGCTTTTCACCTTCTGACCGGTGGAGTCGGTTTCTTCACTATTTAAGTTTCGTTTCTCCCTCTAAAAAATTTTTAGACCTTTCGTTTTCATCTTCCTTGGCGCCGGCGGCCTCTCTCCGTGAAAATTCTTTTTGCCTAGAACTTCATACCAAACGATTCTTCAATCTTTTCCTCTTCAACCCATTGTTGCAGGCGATCTTTTCTTCCATAAAGTTAACTTCTTTAGGATTTTCCCTTCTTCCTTCTTCGTTCTCCGGTTGCCTCTGCTGTTTCCGTCACCGGTGGTGCTATCTTTTTCATATTTTTCATCTTTTTCTATGTCGTCTGCCTCTGCAATCGAAACCGTTTCTTCAAGGCTGAATGGTTTATATCCTGAGGAAAGGGGCTTTCGAATAGAGTCCCTTGATTCCCCCAGACTAACTCCGGCGCTAGTCGAAAAGTATCAGTGCAGCGAAGATGTTTTGGTAGTAACTGTTCATCAAATTATTGCTGGATTACTTCCTCCTCTCTATCGATCTGATAATCCTTTGTTTCTTAAAATTATCTGCTCTCTTTCTCCACCTCGTGGCGTGATGCAACTTACCTGTAGCGCCATTTATCTTATTAATCAGTGGATTCTTCAGTCTGAAAATAACGTTCCTGCCGAATCCACAGCGAGATATTATTACAACGCCGAAAACTTCTCTAAGCATTATGAGCCTTTTCTGACTATAGACAATGAGGTAGCTCCCTTCGGAGTTAGCTTTCGGATGGTGGCAGGTAGCCAAAACGTTCTTCCCGAAGCTTTGGTTTATTCTTTGGACGAAGACTGGTCTTCGGAGCCTATACTTCTCAAGGGACCTGTGCTCCGAGGCTGGAAGGACTCTGGCCGATTCATCGTTCGGACTGAGTTCGAGATGGGTCACGAATTTGAGACTCGACACTTGTTCTCTATTCGCTTTCCTGACGAGGAAAGGAGGTTGCCTCAGTCTTTGTCGGACAAAGGGAAGGGTATCGCTGATGAGCACTCGGGCACCTTAAAGCGCCCTTGGCCTGATGAGGAGACTATGCAACAGGTAACAAATACTTTCTCGACCTTTTCCAAAGTATTCATACTTGCCTCTATTTGTTTCCTGAGGAAGACGGGTCCTTATCTGCAGGGGCAGCCTTTAGGTGCCTTAAAGAGTAGTCGTGATTTGATGAAGATTAGCTATGGGGGATATTCTGAGGTTCCTCGGCCGCTGAAAAAGGCTGCCTTGCAAGTAATGTTGAAGGGATTTCAAACTTGTCGTCGCCAAGATGTTATGGCTCCTCCACAGGAGACTCCAGTTGTTCACCAGGAAATTTCAACGCTGAAGGTGATTGAGATAGAGGACGAGGAGGTGAATGTTACGAACCCTCGCACTGTTCCTTCTCTCGTCGTTGGTAGTGCCTCTGCCTCGGCTTCAATCCTTGGGACTTCGAGTGCTAGTGCTGCCTCGGAATTTGTTCCTTCAACTGCTTCTGCGTCTATGGATTTTGTCAGTGCCCCTACTGCTGCAATAGGAGTCTGTGCCAATGCTTTTGGAGAACCTTCTGTTCTTCCTTCGGATATGGTTATTACGCCAGTGGAACTCCTTTGCCCCCAAGAGGATGGCTCATACATTGAGGTGGATCCTGCCATACAGCTTGTCGCCAGCTTTCCACAAAGTTCGGTGTTTCCGCCTGCTCCTAGCTATGCTTGCAGATACAGGCAATCTTACACTGCCGAGCGGTTCAGAGAAGTTCTGTTCGAGAATTATTGCCCTGGTGAGTTTACTACCGAGGTTTCGGCTCGTTTTGAGGCTCATGCCTCGGATCCTTTAAGGCAGCCCTTGGACCCAGATTTCTGCAAGAAGCTTGGTGATCTCTTCGGAGGTGATTGTCCCCGAGCCGAGTATGATTTCCGCCATCCTCCCCTGTCCTACGAGGAGAATTTGGCCATGGTCCAGGCGGTGAGTTGTGCTTGTCTGCTGTTCGTGTTGATGTTGCTGAGAATGTTTTGTTAATCCATTTATGCTACTTTTTACTAGGGCGACTATCATGCCACCGGCCTTTTAGCGCATAATTTTGATCAAGCTGGCGAGACCGAATATTATGCACGAGAGTTTCATCGTATGCAAGAGGAGCTTGCCCAGGAGAAAGTTCGCAGTGCTGAGGCGAAAAGACAGTCTATATGTAAGTTCCTTTTTTTTTTTTTTTTTTTT